>PVIJ01002474.1:0-159850 GCA_004024925.1 Scalopus aquaticus | reverse complement strand
GGGGGGAGGGGAGGATAAGGGCACAAAATGGAAGAGAGGAGAATACAGGGGACCATGGAGATGGATCACGGGTGATTGGTGGTGGGCTGCCCAAGGGGAATACAAAATGTAAAAGACATAAATAACAATAAAAAAAAAGTTTACAACAAAAAAAAAGAAAAAAAAATTGTCATTTAAAAAAAGAAAGAACTGTATGTTTTGAATGCTATGAATTTAACTATCAATGAGATCTCTATGTTAAAGTATGTAACTGAATTGCCTATCAATTTTCAGTGCTTTCTTCAACTCCTTTGCTAACTGTGTTTTCTTTTATTGTTTATTTGAGAAAATCCTCCCTTACCTAGCCTACTATTTTCTTCCATCAATTGTTTCTGGTATATAAATCATCGTCATCTGAACCCTCACCATAGGTTTTGCTTCTGAGGATGTCAATATAAGAAAAACTACATTCTAAAATATGTAAAGACTTCAAACAATACAGGGGAGCTTAAATCAACAACAAAACAAACAAATCCACTGTGATTAAAGCATATATTTCTCACCCTCCAAAATACAAAGTAGATCTGGTTCTCATGGCATATTCTTGTGCGTTTTATGAATTCTAAAATAAGTAGATTTAAAAACAACCCCTCCTATGACCCAGCTGACCATAAAATGTTCATATCTTTTCTGTAATCAATTCACTCATTGACAGCAAGCATTGAATACTAATTTTTTTAAATTTAAAGCCATAGTAATAATCTATTTTGCAGGAACCAGTAAATCATATCTCCATAATGAGACTCCTATCTCATTCTCTATTTAAAAAAAAAAGCCTAATCATATGAAATAGATTGCACTAGATAACAAACAATCCTCAATAGCCTGTGACACAGAAAATCAAATTTCGTTTCCACTCTATGTGCCCAAAGTAGATTGACAAGAGCAGAGACTCCTGTGACTTCACCCAGAGATCAGGGCTGTTGAAGTCTCTATCTTGTCACCTTGCGCCACAGTTACTGAGGAAGGGCCAAGTATGGGCAGACTTCAAGCATGGTGCTCCAGCTAAGTAGTGACACATGCCACTTCTGCTAAAAGTCATTGACAGCAATTTTAACCTTCATGGTGCACAAAAGGGGAAAACAACCAGATGTCAAGGAGCAGCCCCATGACTAACATAAAGACAGTTTTCTTCCCTCTTTCTTCCACACCTTCTCACACTGAGCCAAAAGACTTTTTTTTTTCCCCACAGACAAGAACTAGAACTAGGAAGAGTGAATTCCTTCAAGTACCAAATGCCAGAGTAACTAAATTGCCTCCAGCTACATTCACCTTTCCCTGTTTTCATACAATCTCAGAGAATGAGTTGATCTTCTGAGAACATGTGCTCTTCTACTATACTGAGGTTCACTTCCACTCCATTCTTAAGAGGCCTGTCTCATCTATATTTCATTTTGAGTGTGTATTTCCAATCTCACTTGCACTTATGTACCTCCCTCTCATCTATAAACAGACTCAGTTGTCTCACTTCCATGAAACTATACTATCTCTGGCTAAACTTAGAAAACAATTTATAATTTCTTTCTCATCCTCTTTTCTCTTTATTTTTAATAAATATTTTGCACATAAAATTACATCATTGTATAAGATTACACATATAAAAGAGTTTATTATATATGTATATATAGATATACATATAATACATGTGGATATGTAATAGAAATGCTCTCTAACCAAAATAATATCAACAATAACAATGTATATTGTGTACATATATTAGTTATATGTTATAGTTTGGAAATATGTACATGTTACCACTTTGTTTTCTAGCTTTGAATATTGCTAAGAAAAGTTTAAAGTGAGGTTGGTTGTCCCTTCTACTAAATAGTAATACTAATACTAAATACTAATACTAATACTTTTTTTTAACCTACCTAGGAGTTTTCAGATTTTTTTCCATCTTTATATCATTACTCAACCAGAACATTTTGAAATATTTTTTTCCTGAAACACCATGTTATTTTTTTACATGTTGGTTGGGTCTGTCTTTAAATTAGGAATTTTTTTTTTTTTTTGGCAAAGTTCAATAACTCCCAAAAAAAACGTCCTAAAATTCCCTGAGTGATCTGGCTACTGCCTGTCTTTTCAAAAATCATCTCATGTAACTCTAGTCATTCTGTCACTAATCCTATTAAAATGATCTCTCTCATTCAAATAATCATCCTCTTTGCACAGAAGCTCACTTCCCATTGTCCTGTTTACTGGTAATCTCCTTCTATTTCAGACTCAGGTACATGTGCACTGGGAGATGCTCACTGATCTCCCAAACCTCAGGAGAGGTTAAATTTCACTAATAATTCTTCCTCACAGCATGCTTTCCGTGGCACTTATAGCATATGTTTTAATTAGAACTAGCTACATGAGATTATTAGTTTAATTTATTCCTCTGAAGACTGTAAGATTAACAAAGATTGGATCCATGTCTGTTTTATTCCCGCAGAATCCCTAGCACGGGGTTTTTGCTCAATGGATAAATGTATGCATGGATGAATTCAAAAATTCAGTGAATACAATTTTTAAGATCTGTCCCATTTTAAATTCTGGAATTCCATTGTGACACTTTTATTGTCTTCTTATACTTGCTTTTCCTTGGTTAATTAAAAATAATTTTTATTTGCACTTACCAACATACCTTTCTATGGAATTTGATCCTTTTGGGACTGGGGAGGCTGTTGGAGTACCCCTACATGATAATCCAAATGCATTCAAGAGCTATCTTCTGGCATTCACTCCTCTTCAACTCCAAGCCTGCTTGCAGCTCACACACATTCTGTTGAGCCCACTCCAGCCTGAGCACTCAGGATCTGAATTATGACATCACCTGCTTGGTCAGCAAGTTAAATAGGACTAAATTTCTCAACTTCTCTATCTCAAGGAATAATTCAAAAACTTGCAGGTAAAATTTTTATCTGCTTGTTCCAGGCTTTTCTTTCCTCAAATAGGTCTACGCCCTCTATTTTCCTTTTGTTTGAAATGTAAATTACTTTCCCTTCCATAGTTGCTATCTTAATGAAAAAGGAGGCCTGACTGTACAATAAAAAAGTCTAACCTTTTAAATGCCTGGGTGAGTACATCCACCTATTGACTCATATCTATCATGATTCCAGGTCTGGGATCAAGGTAAACTCAACAGCTGTCAGGCTAGGAGAAATCATGCCAAATCATTTATGTCTTCCTTCCTATTAAAAACAAATTGCTCTTACTGAAATACTAAGTCAGTTTTGGTGAATATGTCAGTTTTTGAAATAATGTTTTGATGACACCAATGAAAGATATTATATAAAATTAAATAGGAAAAATATAATCTTCACAAAAGAATGCATATGGTTATATAGTTTCCCTACCAGTTTCATCTACAAACCACAAATATGTTGATTTAATAATAGTTTTATTTGTATTGTGTTGTATGTTACTGACATCACAGTACTTCATTTTTATTTTTAAATGAAAACAGCAAATGATCACGTATCTCTCTAGTTACCTTTTAACAAGATTGTGGCTTTTTTCCAATTGACATATTGGTTGATTTGTCATGTTTTACAAACCTCAGAGCAGTCCTCATAGTATGTGTAAAATGATAATCCAGTTTAACAAAAGACTTTCCAACACTCACTATATTATAATGTAATATAAACCCACTATATTATAATGTATACTATATTATAATGTAATTATAATGTAAGTGCAGGTACTATGTAGTCTGTGTTCTGACTGTGGGTCTGTGTCCTTTGCTCGCTAAGTGACCTTGGACAAGCTATAATTTCTCTAGTTTCCTGGAAAATAGGGATGACAGTATTACTGAACTGTAAAGATTTGATTTTCTGTGAAGATTACTTGAAATTCAAAGTGCTAGTCACATTGGAACTCCATAATAAGGAATTCCCATTCTTTCCATTGACTACGATGCCTTACTGAATTATCCCAATTACTTTAGGAAAAATTAAAATGTATAGTCTTTATCCATCCTATCTCATTTTTTTTTAATTTCTGGAGGCAACAGTAATTACACTTTAAAAAAAAACTCATCTGGGGCTTAATTTTAATATTACCCTTTATTTCTTAAAAAAAAGTGGAAAAGAAAAGAAAAGCATAATGAGGGCTTGGTAACAAAGGAGGAGACATGGAAATGTCCATAGTTTCCCTCAAGTACTCTACCCAGCATGTCTTCAAAATCTATTTCATCATATGGCTAAGGATGTTTCAGAGAAGACAGCAGAATTCATAGTGTTTTATCCTTGGTCTCATTTTCATATGATTTGAGAGCCTCTTACTATTAAATTTACTACTTAATATATAACATTTGGAGAAAAACATTACACAAAGATTTCACTAGTAAATAGTCCTATGAAAATGAGACCTTAAGTTTGATAGAGCCAAGGTGTCCACAATAGAAGATAGAATTACATCAGTAAATAAGGTGATTCTGAAGTCACAAGTAGAAATCAAATTAATCCAAGAAATTTTATTTTAAACATGAACATAAACTTTAAAATGATAATATTGCAACATACAGTGACCTCCCTAATGGTAACAATTTTTGAAATTCTTTAAGTATCACTATAGACAGCTGAATTTTAGAAAGTATATTATTTTGAAAAAAATATAAAAAAGTATATTCAATCAAAATTTATTATCAGGCAGAAGCTATGAAATAAAATATTTATGAGCAAAAAGCAAAAGGGAAAGTTAGAGCTAGAAATGCCTAGAGAGCAGCAAATTGGGGACTTTATTCAAATTAAAGGTAATAATATGTGAGGAAGCATTTCAAAACTTAACCCCTCATAGTCACTAGTGTGCTTTAATATCTCCAGCTGTTATGGGTCAGAGTGTACCAGCCCAAGTAGTCCATCACAGGTTTATTGCCAGAAGCAACTCTCAAGCAGAACTTGGTGGACCAACAGCAGGTAGGAGATAAAGCATCAGGAAATCATGGCAACTCCCTAGAATAAGTTTAAATATGCTTTGTTGCTCATCAGTTGCTTCCTGGAATGACCCTCTGAAGTAGTTCAACATCCAACCTAAGACACTGTCATCTACATTTGGCCTGTATGAGTGTTTAGTAAGATATAGTAGAACCAGCCCCAAATTCAGAGTCAACAAATTTGGATTTAACTCCTCGTTACAATTTATGAGCTGTTTGAAAATATACATGTCAATACATATCTGAGAATGTCAGTTAACCTTTATTAAAATAACTGTAAAACGGATCTTCATGTCCCCGAGGAAATCTTACATTAGGAAGCACATTTAGACAACAAAGACTGAGATTTCCACAGTGGACATAAGCATTTGCCCTCAGGATTATTAATTTGGCTCTTCTTTATCTGTAAAATATTTCATGTTATTTTTTGAACCTAGGTTATAAGAGAAATGGTTCTTATAAAATCAAAGGTTGCTGTCCATGATGATGTGAATATTAGCTCAGGGACACCAAGATCAATGCGTTCACCTCAAGTTAGACTAGTTAGCTATTTTATGCGCCACAATTACAAATGTCACCTTGCCCAATTCTGACTAGAAATAGGATTAAAGAGATTTTGGAATTTAATCAGCTAAGTTTCTGGTGGGGGAAATTAGTCCACAGTTTTGCCTTGACAGTGGTGGTAATATAGAGAAAAACACTCCATGTTTCACTTCACAGGATGAAGTGATGCTTTACAGAAAGGTATTTGGGAAAAAAACAAAGACAATTGTACCTGCTGCCACAAAGACATATCTCTTCAAAATGTCCTCATAATATTAGATCTTCTCTTTCAAAGAGTTTTAAAACTTATATTGTCACTTAAAGACCCATCTTCATACTGTATACTCCTTCCCTAGAAATAACCACTTATCTGAAGTTGGTGTATATCATTTCAGCATACGATTAAGTATTATAAATGTAAATATCAGCACTTCATTTATTTTGGAATAAAAATCACCCAAACTCGGGCAATCACATAAAACATAAAAAATTAGAATTTGCTACCCAAAGGTTTATAAAGGTTTTTTTTTTTTTTTAAAGATTTATTTATTTATACATACAAGCTGGGGTACAGGCCAGAGGCATGGGGCGGCAAGAGGGTTCACCAGAGATGGAGTGGGGAGCAGAGCAGGCAGATCAGAAATACACTGCTGAGGGGAGCAGCGGGTGAGGCAGGAGAGGTCTGCCGCACCATGTGCGATTCTCCCTGGCTGGGCGTCGAACTCGCATCGTGCACGCTGCCGACAGCTCCACAGCGCAGCGCTCAACCGCTGCACCATCAGGGAGGCCCCCAAAGGTTTATAAAGTTTAATAAAAATTATTTTAAGTAATAAAATATTTGGTAACATGAATTTCATCTTTTAAAAAATTAATTTTTTATTGAAGTAACATTGCATTAAACATTATGTAAATTTTGGGTTGTACTGTTAGAAAAAATACCTATGATTACCACATTAAGTTCACCACTGAAGGACAATTTTATTTTTCACCATACAATTGATTCCTTTAACTTGATTTACCCAGTCTCCTTTTAGCCTTCCCTGGTAATTCTAATTTAGTCTGTATTTGTTTTATCTTGTCCATTCTTTAGTTTCCATATATACTACACATGAGTGTTTGTCTTTCTCTGTCTGACTTATTTCATGAAACTTAATGCCCCGTACATCCATCCTGTTACTATAAATGGCAGGATTTCATCTTTTTTTTTTCTTAGCTGAGTAATTTTCCATTGTGTATATGTACCACATCTTTATCCAGTCACCTCTCTATGAGCAGTAGATTGTTTCCAACTCTTGGCTATTGTAAATGATGCTGCGATAAAATGGGGATGCATATATACATATCTCTTTGGAACAAAAGACTTAATTTTCTTACTATGTATTCCCAATTTAAGAAATATAATTTAAGTATGGATCTTTTATCCATCACATTTTTTACTTTCCTTATTAAGTAGTAAAGTATGACAGTATAGCCTCTTCAATTGTTTGGGGGTTTTTTTAGCTATATATTTCCTTTTTATTTCATTGACTACCTCCAGTACTATGCTCAGAAAAGTGGCATTAGCAAGAATTTTGCCATATTACAAAATAAAATTCTTTGTTTATAGCATCAATTGTTTCCGTTAAATGTGATGATAACAGATCTATGACCTAGTTCACAGAAAGATTTTGTTTTTCATTTTATCAATAACAAATGCAATTTGAATATTATCAATCCTTTTTGCAACTACCAAATCATTGCAGTTAAACTGATTATATGGTGTTTTCCTTAATATTGAATTTTATATTAATGGATTTTCTTTTGCTTTCAAGTGTATCTAATAATGAATTTTTGGAGGTATTTCTTGTCTGCATTTCTGATTTCTTTCTGCCAATGTGTTTATAAGATATTGCATTTATCACCAGTATAATATTAGCCTATACTTTCCCTCTCACAGTTTAACCTCTTATTTGTTTCAGTTATATTATACTCAGTGAGTTTGTGAATCTCATACTGTATTATCGAGACAGCTTATAAAAGGGAGGGCTCATATCTTCCTTGGTATGAAATTGCCTCTAAAAACAACTGTCTGTAATTTTGAGTAGGAAAGTTTTAACTCAGAAATGCCTTTACCCATTTTTTCATTCCCTTTTTTAAATTAATTCATTTTTTAATGAAATAACTTTTTCTACATCCTTGTTAATTTTTTGACAGTACACGGTTTTTTGCCTCAGGTGTGGTCAACATAGTTCTCCCACCACCAAAGTTTAATTTATTTTTAAAAGAGGATTTTTAGATCATATTTTCAAGGCAATTAATCTTTTCATCTAATCTTTCAAGCTTAATGATGAACATGTGTTTTATTTTCTTATAGTTTTTTCCCTGTATATTCTTTGTTATTTGTGACTTCTCTCTTCATTAATTTTATGCCTAATTTGCTTATTTTATTAGTTTCTGATTTTAAAAACAGCTGTTGGATTTCATGATGATCTTATTTATTTCCTGCTTTTGTCTTTTTAATAACTTTGTTACATTAATTGCTGTTATTATCTTTATTCTTTTTTGATGCTTCCTTCTTTACGCTCACCCAAAATTTGCTCAGTTTAACTTCTTGAGTTGACACTTTTAAGAAGTCCAATGTACAAAGGAGAAATGACCACCTTCATTATGAAACAAGCAGTAATATCCCACAGTTAGCAAATGCAGAACAAAGCGTTTTTTCCTCGTGTCATTGCCAAAGCACAGAAAGTCATTTGGAGTTTTTTAGCTCATGCGGTTAAATGTAGTGTGCATTTTCTCATTTGGAGTTTTGTGACGTGTGAGATTAAATGTACTGGGTAGTTTATTAACCAAGTTTTCCTCATATTTTACAAACGTAATATACAGATTTTTAAAGTCTGTTTTAAGTGTTTTCATTAAAGTGGAACTATAACTCCATGTTTTTCTCAAATGGCAGTCTTCATTAGTTAATCTAGCTATTTTTGTGGCTGTATATATTTTTTTATTTCTTTGGAATATGAGATTGAAAGTTTCTATGATTGTTCAAAGTCTGTGAAGAAGTTTTGTATGAATATAAGTAAAGTCAAATATAATTTTAAACAATGGGTTGGACCCGAAAGTCAGGTGTCCAGAAGGGTACATTAGTTTTTCAAAACCTAAGGGAGCAAAAACCACCTATGTAAAGCCAAAGGAAAAAAAAAAAAAGAAATTCATGGAAAAACAAATTTCAGAGCTCCACATGCTTCAGAGTTACACAATACTTAGCATAGAAGAGCTTTTGAGAATTTCTATTGTAATTAAACAGAATTAAAAAATGAAACACTTGTTCAATGTTCAGAACCCAATGTTTTCTAAGTTTTTCTGAGAAACAGCTCAAAAAAGTGCTAAAACACAGATGCTTCCTAAAACATAGTTTAGGAAACACTAGATCAAATTAATGATCATATTTCTTTATCCCATCATTGTCTATCCATTTAAATCACTCTACCTTTCCGGAGGTAGATAGAATAAATGAGTAGAGAAAAACCATGCATTATACAAACTTGGCTGTCTT
Organism: Scalopus aquaticus; assembly: GCA_004024925.1. Classification (NCBI taxonomy): domain Eukaryota; kingdom Metazoa; phylum Chordata; class Mammalia; order Eulipotyphla; family Talpidae; genus Scalopus; species Scalopus aquaticus. The sequence goes on along the minus strand of PVIJ01002474.1, from coordinate 150,815 downwards.
TAAAAAAGAGGGAAATAGTAGAACTGGAGAAGGCTGTCTTAATATTCCCCAGTGTTTATTTCTTTAACCCATTTGGTTAATCCTTACTTCTACAATGTGCTGTCAATACTAGTGTTGTTTAGAAGTCTGAATCCATGTTGTATCATCCATTACTTCACTGCTTCCTTGGGCAACTTACTGTTTCCATATTTGCCTCTTTAGCTATTGACCTCCAAACTCCAAAAATAATTCAGAATAGCATGTTAATCACAAGGCATTTTTTTGGTCAAGGATGAAAAGTATTTTCTTAACCTATTTTGAGGCAATATTGAATGTACAATGACATATGTGATTTAAAGACATAAGATCACACCCTCTATGTATAGGATCACACCACTCCTACTACCAAGGCACCCCAAATTTTTTGTCCAACTATGTTCACTGAGTTCCTTCAATTTTATTTAATGACAGTACTGCTATCATAAAAGGCATAAATATAGTCATCTTTTCTCTAAATGTGGCATTGCAGACATGACAACACTGGTCAGAGGATCTTATTTGAGATACTTTTGTTTCTGCATGTAGGCCAAATGACTCCCAATGATATCTACATCCTGATCTCTGGATCTATGAATACTTTAATTACAAGGGAAAAATGACTTTGCAGCTTTGATTGAACTGAGTCTTTAAATGGGAAGATTATCTTAGGTTTTTTAGGCGAACTCTGTACAATCACCAGGGTCCTTATAAGAAGGAGTCTGGAGGTTCACAGTAGAAAGATGTGATGATAACATGCACCCGTATGTTCATTGCGGCACTGTTCACAATAGCAAAGGTATGGAAGCAACCCAGATGTCCAAACATAGATGGCTGAATCAAGAAGATGTGGTACATATACACAATGGAATACTATTCAGCATTCAAAGAAGATAAACACATGCAATTTGCAGCGACATGGATGGAATTAGAGGGGGTCATATTCAGTGAAACAAGCCAGAAAGAAAAAGAAAAATATCGAATGGTTTCACTTATAACAGGACTATAGGGAAACCAAATAGGAGAGAGACACTTGGGGGTGGGGGGAGGGGGAGGATAAGGGCACAAAATGGAGTAGAAAAGAACACAAGGGACCACGGAGATGGATCACGGGTGAATTGGTGGTGGGTTACCCAAGGGGAATACAAAATGTAAAAGATAAAAATAACAATAAAAATATATATTTAAAAAAAGAAAAAAGAAAGATGTGATGATATAAGGGTGAAATGAGTCCATGAGCCAAGAAATGCAGGAAATTTCTAGAAGCTGGAAATTGCAAGGTAACAAATTCTGTCCTTGGGTATTGATAAGGAACTCATTTCAGATTTTTTTGACCACAGAACTGTAAAATGAGAAATTTGTACTATGTCAAGCACCTAAATATGTGCTATTTGTTACATCAACAATAGGAAACACATTTTGAGTAAATGTATTCAAACCACCTCCCATGAGCTATGGATTGAATGGTTTTCAGCCTTCCCTGAAGATGACCTCTGTTTAATGTTGTGGCCCCTAAAATACCAAGTTAAAAAAAAACAAACATATTTGGTGTTTGCACATATTTAGTGTGTGCCTCACAACAATCTTTGTGGTTGTCTCTTATTAGAGACTTACAAGATTTTATTTTTGGAAAGGAAAATTACTAAATCATGGAAGAATTACAACATAATTGTGAATTTCTCCATTAAGGGTACAACAAAATTATGCTTAATGACAAGATGAAATTTAAAACACAATAAAAATTGATTGATTGATTTACATTTTAAAATGACAGGTTTATTAGGAAAAGGAAAAAGAGAGGCACCTGCATAGTCATGGCTGGATAGGAGAAGTGCCACAATAAAGTTTTAAAGTCAGCAATTTTGAATAGAAGCTGCTACGGTGCTTCTGAAATCTTTTTCTCTGTGGCCATTGTGAGATTCAGTGTTCTCTGTAGATCATATTCTTTTATTCTATGTTCAGTTTTTAAATTTCTCAGGCATCTTCCCTCCAGGAGTGGGCAATATCTACACGGTCACACTAACTATCCCTGTGAATATAAGATGCGTGTTAATCACTTTGTTTAGACCCTAAAATACTTCTTCCTTTATATTTTATACCATCTCATCCTGAGACTACTGCTGAAATTTTCTAATGTAGTTGATAATTGAAGGGTAGAACCATAAAAATATACCCATTAACTCTTACTCTTAAACCAAGGACGCAGACTTATGGAATCTTTAGACCATTCTTCTAGAGTTCATATTTTCCCTGCAAAGTAAAATGCAAGCAAGCCTGTAACTGACACTCTGGATATTAAAAGAAAGATAATTGTCCCTTCTACATCCATATAATCTTGGGAAAATTCATCTACTCAAAATCACTTAATCCTTAAATGTCCATGACTCAACAAATACATATGTCTAATCCAGATCTTTCTTCTAAGGTCTACAACATTGACTCTCAGGACATATTTTTCCCCCAGCACTTCAAAATTACAGCCATCAATCACCCCAGTTTTCCAGACTGTCCCAGTTTTAGCACTAAAATTCTGTATCTTGAGAAACTTATTAGTCAAGGAAACTGGGAGAGTTGGCAATTCTTGCCATGTTCACCCTTGAATATATTATCTTCAAGTCAATTCCTAAGTCTTTTGGAGTCACCAAATCAACACAGTCACACAAGTTGTGGAAGCAACTCTAGATCTTTCTCATCTACTTCTATTTCATTTATTCAAGTCATAGTTATTGACTATCAACTAGGGATTTATCCATTTAGAAAAGTGACAAAAACATCTGCTTTTGCGGACTTTACTTTTCATTGCAGAAGAAAACAAATAGAAAAAAATAATATAACAGGTCTCATAATGACATAAGAACAAACTAAAACAGAGAGTGAGGAATAGGAAGTGCAACATATAGGTGAGGAAACTTCCTATTGGACCTGCTGTACCAAGTGTCCACCCTTTCCATTAATTCTCTAATTTGTGGTGAGTTAGCTCCATTGCTAAATTGAAAGTGACATTTATTTGTCTTGGTCAACTGCAATAATCTAAAATAACCTTCCAGTGTCAACACATCCCAAGCTAAACCCAATTAGCTAAAAACATTCTCGTGGGACTATGACCCATCCAGGTTTAAGTGCATGACCTACATTGAACCAATCAATATGGAGGGTTTACAATCCAATACAGTGTGTGATATAGTCTTTTTTAATTAAACTTCAGCAAAGAAACAAATTTTACAGATGTTTTGGATAGCCATTTTGTCAGTCGAAGAAAAAACCAACACTAAGAAACCAACTAAGAAAATAGTTAAAGAAAAAGTCAGAGACCAATTCATATTACAATTGAAAGCCATTGTATGTTTTATCTTTCTGTTAAGTGACATAAAATGTGACTATTGTCAAAGTTATTCAACTTTTGGATATCTTTTACTGGTTATGTAAGTAGTACAGACTCTATTAACTCAGTATCTATTCATATGCTTTTTCTTCTATTTGGAGTATATTTTTTTCATTCTTTACCTGGATGACAAAAGCCAGCACATTTGAGATTTTTCCACAGATTACCTCAATCTGAATTAGCTGTTTCTTCCCTCTGTGTCCTTAGAACCACAATACAGAACTAATCGCAATCACAATTACGTGTCTATGTCAATTTTATTACTAAATATGAGGAAAGCAATAAATCATGATTAAGTCTTCCATCTTTAATATTTCTCTGATTCATATTTTAAACTCTAAAAATTGGTAGTCAGCACATTTGCCATAGTTCTAACCTATAAATTCTAGTTATGTTATTTCACACTGAGGAAAGATAAAATTTAATCTCGCTTTACAGTTGCCACTTAACCTGTTTGACAACCAAATATGAAACCTAACTTTTCTACTTAATGTGACAGGTTTCTGTTTACTATATTTGATATTATTTTCTTGTGAAACATTTGGAAAGTTAGACTTTTTTTTTTCTTTTCAGAAAACCAAATGGGTTATTTTCAAAATTTTAATGACATAAATTTAAATATAAAGATTTATCCACCCAAAGATTAAGTTTTATGTCAACTAACATATATTCCCTACAAATGTTACTTTTTCAATATGTAACATTTCTTCCCAGTCATAAGCAAAATTGATTTTACATTATAATTATTTATCTGTGAAAGAAACACCCGTTTTTCCCTTTGCCTATGATTTTGACACATCATTACTCATATCTGAAACAAACTTTCTGTTTCCAAAGCAAGAATTCCCCTCTAAAATTCTGCTGTTTTCAAAATCACACAGAAACTTGTATGAGAAATTACCTGAAAATGAGAAACATATGCAAATGAATCCCTCTAAAAAGTGTTTAAGAAACAGGTTCTATATATTTATATTAATAAAAGTAAAAATAAGGGGGGGGAAGCCAGGTTATTGTGAAAGAAGCAATATGATAGTGATCCAGAGTATAGAGTATACAGAAAAAAAAAAAAAAACAGGAAAATTCCCATACCAAACTAAATTTCAACTGGAAGTTAAAGATCCACTTCTCCTACAGAAACATTCCTGTAGAAATGTTCTGTTGAAAGATCTTACAGCATGTGGTTTGTTCCACTTACCTCAAAGCAGCAGTATTTCAATCACAGTTTACGTTCCACCTTTAGGAAGATAAATGGGACTTCCACAGGAGTAGAGGAGATTATAAATACTCGCTAGGGACGTCTCAAAAAAAAAAAATCCCCCAAAGGATGTTAAGTACATTATGCTTATGCCTCGTAAGAGTCTATGAAGTGATGTGAAAGCACTTAATCGATTGAAATGATGCAGGAACTGTGAGGGCAGACACCATTTATAATTATATTTCATATTTATGTGCATTTCTCAATTTTGATCTCTAAATTATGGCCTCCACTAATAAAGGAAAAGTCAAATCAAATGTATGGAATGCTTCATCTACCTCAGAAAATAGCTTTCCTTTTAGTTCAAATATACCTATATTGTACTACAAAATAGATATATTTACACCCACTAAGGAAATTTCTGTGTGGTATGATTAGTAAATATATAGAACAGAAAATGTCTTAATGCAAACTTAACCTCCACCCCAATCTTCCTAGCCCTGAAAGTAAAACCTTCACAATTAGTTTCTTTTAAACATTTGTTTTTTCTTTTCTAACAGCTTAAAGTTATATTTTCTGATTTATCCATTTAAGCAATATCTGATTACTTCTTCATAAAAGTTTGAAAGTAGGAGATTTAAGCTATTTGCCTCTAATTTTATAAGTGTTTCAAGTTTATAATCAGTAATGTGCTGGTAAAACTTTAATAATGGATTTAGAGAGCGAAAATAAAGACCCCCAAATTGTAGTGACAATTTCCATGATGGGAATATTCTTAGTATTCCCACCTGGATAATTTTAAGATACTAGGGAATTGAATTGAAAAGCTTCTTAAAATTTAGCAATTATATAGGGCCTCCCTGGTGGTGCAGCAGTTAGGGGCTGCGCTGTGGCGCTGTCCGCAGCTGCGACCCGAGTTCGACGCCTACCAGGGAGAATCCCACATGGCAGTACCGACTTCTCCTGCCTCGCCCACTGCTCCCCTCAGCAGTGTATTTCCATTGATCTGCCTGTTCTGCTCCCCACTCTGTCTCTGGTGAACCCTCTCACCACGCCTCTGGCCTGTACCCCAGCTTGTATGCATAAAAAAAAATTAGCAATTATTTCTAGCAGTCAAGTACACACTGCTTCTACATACAATTAGGAATATCTATTTACTCTATTGTATACCTTATTAATGCTAAATAATACATTTCTATTTATTGATGATGACTGTTTATTATATTCAGTATCTTGAATCAGACTTTTTCAGCCTCTCTTCCACATTGAACCTTTATTCCAGGATCACTTTCCTAGTAATATAAATGTATATTTAAACAGGAAATCACAATGAAGTCTTGTGTTCCCTCTTGATTCTTAATGTTGAAAATCCAGGAACAACAGTACTAACAACAAAATGTGTAAAACCATGTAGTACTACAAAGCTACATGATGCATTATAATTTTAGCATCACAGCACTAGGATACTCCAAGGGGCATATTCCAGGCATCAAGATCACTGATGCTCCCACTTGTGACATTTCTTTAATTACTTAAAATAATGAAACACCTTAATGCCATATTTAGAACATGGTTTTCTTGAATAGATTTTTTGCAGTTTGGTTTTATTGGATTTGATTTTTTCTTGGCATTTCTAATTATTTTTCTGTGTATTTTATGTGTTTATGGGAAAATATTTAGCATGCATATATCATGTGTTTATATTTATCTATGTTTACAGTCAGACTGCTTTGTAACATTTGTCTTGATTTCAAAAGCCTCCCACTTAGAGAGAACTTTGTTCTCCTTTTGCTTTCTTTGTTTCATGTCTGTTAGCACTGTATCCTCTTTAAATCCAACTCTCTTCTCCAACTAAACTGTACTACAAATAAGGAAATAATAGTGTAACACGTCACTGATTATAGTCACAAAACACTATAGAGGTAGAAGCAAATATCTTCAATTTTTTTAAGTAAGCTAAATCTTCCACTTTAATATTTATGAAACATGGTAAACTCACATTTATGCTGACTAATCACCCTTTAATGTCATGACCACAAAATTTCAACAAGCCTTGAGAAATAAACAGGACTAAACAGGCCTAAACCACCATTGTCCAAAACCCCACCAACTCCCACTATCTACAATGTCATTTCATACCTTCTTCTGTCTTTCCAATAATTCATGCCTCACTGACCATCTGGCTGGTGATCTTTGAAACTTTACTGAGAAAATAGAACATAGTATGTATTCACCACCTAACCTACCAAGAAATTTGTATCTGTAACTATGACGCATCCTGGCATTCTGACAAAATAGGCAATGGATTCTATCCCATGTCCCTTTCAAAGACACAAAAACATCCCTCAGAATGTTCTCCTGCTCTCCTGAATCATTAAATTTTTCTTTCAATTGAATGTTACTACAATTCTGCAACCATGCTGCACATACCCTGTATTAAATTATATAATTAAGAGGATGTTATACTAACTTGATTTGACTACAGTAAATATAACAACTTGGGAGTTTTGTTTTTAAAAACAGAGAACTAGTTTGTTTCAAAATTAATCACTTACTGAAAACAACTAAAGAAGCTGGGAAAATATTTAAAATATTCACTTGAGGAGTCAGGATCCCAGAGAGAAATGCAGCTCATAGCTGTGACCACATCGGGCACAGCTCTTCTCTACAAGGCATTTGTGACTCCAAAATGGTGACTGAGAGACTGTGAAATTGAGCCAAAGTAGTATTAAATCGTCAGCAACTGAGGGAGCAACAGGATAGAAGTCAAAAAATCAAAGCCCAACCATAAGCAGAGTTTCTGATAAAGAGATTATATAAAAAAGGGTTACATAATCTGAGTAAGACCAAATTAGACCAGTTCTCAGATAATTAAATCTGAATTAAAGAAGTTTAATTCATAGTGGGATGAAAATAACCTGCCTTAACCAAACAGCCCCCATAAAGTAAACTACATTGCTCTTCTAAAGAAATGTATAATGCATTGCTTCAGCTTTTTTCTTTATGCATACAAGAACTGGGGTGTAGACTATAGGTGTGTGTGTGTGGGGGGGGGAATGAGAGGATTCACCAGAGACAGAATAGGGAACAGAACAGTTTGCTCTACTGAAATACATTGCTGAGGGGCGCAGTGGAGGAGACAAGAGAGGTCTGCTGCATCATGTGGATTTAGCTCCCTGGTGGGGGGAATGGAATTCTTGTAGTGGCAGGTGATAGCTTGATAGTGCTGAGACTTAAACAGGGAGGGCCTGCTTCGTCTTTTATTAAAAAAGTTTTTCCAAAAAAAAAAAAAAGTCACCAGGCATGCAAAGAGATAAGAATTGGTCAGTACTGGAAAAACAAATATTGAAAACAGAGGAATAGAAATCAAAGATTAAAACCCAACCATTACAAAATCCTAGTAGGAAATGAAGTGAAATGAAATAACACACCCTTCTCCTAGACATTAGTGTGAAAATCCTAAATTTAAAAAAATAAATCCAATTATATCACCACTATATATAAAAGATAGTGTTATAAACACATGGGATTTACTTCATATATCACTAAACTAATATTAAAGTAATTTTAGATAGTATTTTATATACTCAAGGACATTTAATATTTAGAAATCAATGTTGTTCAATGTGTTAAATAATGGAGAAAAGCTTTATTTCAGTTGATGCTGAGAAAGCATTTGATAAATAACTAGGAAATAAATTCCCTTAATCTGATAGAGACTCTAAAGACAAAAAAACAAAAACAAAACAAGATCACTGACATCATGATAGATGATGAAATGGTAAAATACTGAGCAATGTTCCCCCGAAATGGAGAATGAGATAAATATGATCTTTATCACCATTTCTATTCAATCTTGTTTTGAAATCATTTAGAGCATTATTCATCAAAATAAACTATTAAAAAATGAAAGCATAAACCATAAAGTGATAGATGGTATTTGTAATATACATAACAAACAAAGAATCTCTGTCCAACATACATAAATAACACTTATGTATCAATAAAGAGAAAGCATAATGTAAAGTAGAAGTGACTAGGAAATTACTAATTTACAAAAGACTTCCAAATGATCAGTGACCACATGAAAAGGGGCTCAATCTCCTTGGTAATCAGGCCATGCTATTTAAAAACACAAGGGTTTACCATTGAATGCCTAGTTAAATATTTACGCAAAATGAAGCTTTAATTTAAGAAAATTTATTGAAAATTAAATATCTTCCACAACGTAATTTGGATATCCATGACAATTGTTCTTTAGTATTTTAATGCCCTCCATTTCCTCTTTTCTTTGTTGAAACCCCCACTGGAAAAACATTGGTCTGTGGGATAGATACTCCCTTGACTTTACTAATATCTTCAGATATTTTATTGTATTCAATTCTTTTGTATTTCAATTCTTATTATTTTTGTGGCTATAATGGCTTCTTACATTTGTGCAGATTACTTATCACGACTTGAATTATTTTACTTTCCCTTTTATTCTCTCAATTCTCTCAGAAGAGAGATTGTTGCAAATCCAGATTGAGGAGTGTAGTGGCAAGGTGACTCCAGGAGCACAGGTTTGCTATGGAGCTGCGCAGATTGGTCAAAAGGAGGAAGGGGGAGTTCTGGAGCCCTCGGTGGCTTTGCCAGGCTTTTATTCATCTTTCTTGTGAGGCAGGTGGGGGGGGGGGCGGGAGGGGGCTGCTGCCAGGCCTCCTAGCCCCCAGCAAATCTTCACCTTCTTGGGGGCTCTCTGGCAGTGTCTTGTGGTCTCTCTGCTGCACCCCAAACAGTCCTCTGCTCCACGCTCTGTTCGCCACTGCTTCTGCTGCTCTTCCTCTGCTTATAAGCCCAGTCTCTGTCTCAGGTGTGCCCTTTCATACAGGCACACACCCCACTCTAGGTGCCCGCCATTAGGCATGTATGTAAGCCTTAGAGGTCCATCATTGGGAGGAGGGTGGAAAAACCTGATAACTTTCTCGCTTACTCTACAAGGATTCACCTAGATCTTTCTTTTTCAGAAGTCTTAATTTCCTCGAATCATAGTAAAAGCAGATTATGACACAGATTTTCACATGCAAAATATTAATAAGACTTGCCTTTGGGTCAACACTAGTAGATGAGAGGGAAAAAAGCAGGATTGAGCACAGAAAAAAACTGATCTGCACTACAGACTCAAAGATACTTTCCACTGACCCCAGAGACAGCTCTGGAAATAGAAAGATTATTTTCAATATTCCAAGATGGATGGAAATAGTCAGATATACATATTCTCACATCCTCCACTCATTGGTTGTGAACAGGAAAGGGGAAGTCATCTGGAGCTGAGACAGTCACTGAAGAGGTTAGCAGTTTAAAAAGTCCATCTGCCTACAACCCTTCCAGTGTCTGAGTTCACAAGTTCTTTTTTCTTTTTAAAGATTTATTTATTTATGCATACAAGCTGGGGGGGTGTAGGCCAGAGGTGAGAGGGGTTGAGAGGATTCACCAGAAACAGAGTGGGGAGCAGAACAGACAGATTGACTGAAATACACTGCTGAGGGGAGCAGCGGGCGAGACAGGAGAGGTCTGCTGCGCCATGTGGGAATCTCCCTGGCCAGTTATCGAAGTCGTGCTTCAGTGGCTCTGGATAGCTTCATAGTGCTGCAGCTCAAGCCATTGCACCACAAGGGAGACCCTAAGTTCACAAGTTCTTCACTGTAAGAAAAGTATCTGGGATTTTCTTCAGAGTGTCCTCCATATCTCTTGTTTTACTCTGATATTTAAAAGTCAAGCCATTTATTCGACAACAGGTAATCAAATCACAAAGGACAAGTCTATCCCCATAATTGTTTTTGTAATAAAGATGTATGCTAGCAAAATCACACCTAGTTATTTATGTATTGCCTAGGACTTCTTGTGACACAGGTGGAGTTGAATAATTGTAACACAGATCGTATGATGCACAACCACAAAACTATTCACTATCTGACCCTTTACAGAAAAAGTTTGCAGAACCCTGCTCTAAGTAGTTAGTGTGCCCCCTCTATATTTGTGCAGTTCTTTCCTTTTTGATGTCTTCCTTGAGTGGAAACTTTTAACAACAATAGCATCTCATTTAATTGAGCACTTACTGAAAATGCTTTTGACTCTCTAAGTTCCATTGAACTCCAACCAGTGTGACACCAGACTCTAGACCCTTAACCACTGGAAGGTCTGTGGAAGCAGAATTGGTTAAAAAATAGCTTCTCATTGTCAAACAGAGTGCCACCAGGAGCTAAAAAAAAAAAAAAAAAAAAAGGAAAAACAAACAATAATAAAAACAACTGGGTCCCCACATTCTAGAATTTAGAAGTGTTATCATGTAAACTGGAATCGCTTTGGAAAAATGGTCAGGAGGTTTAGGTGCTGGAATAAATACCTGGCTGCATTTTGCTGTGCAATGTGGGGATAGGGGAAGCACATTTGGGTTGGAAAGCAGCCAAAAATGTTCCACAAATATCTGGCTGACCCACTCTTCTCACCCCAGCCGACTATGAATCCAATTTCTAGTTTCTGGGGTCCCCTGGAGCCCCCTCATACCTGCTTCCTCCACCCTATTTCAATAGCTGTCACACATTTATCTTAGTCTTTTCTGGAAAAGCACTGCCCTCTGGTAACCCTCATCCACAGTTCCATCCTAATTCATCTGCTCCAAGTCAGCAGCACAAGGGCATAGGAGGTAAATGAATAATGGTGCTTATGCTGCTTTTTTAACCTGAAAGACATCACAATGTTTTCCTTTTTTTTTTTTTTTTTTTTTTTTGCTTCAATTGTAGAATAACTCAAGGGAAAAAAGTTTAGATCAATTTAATGTTCTGTTTGGCTTTTAAATTGCTAATGACTACTTAAATATTACATTTTGAGGACTATTAACTCTATCCAGTTTATGTTTGATACCAGCACCTTGTGAAGTCTAGAGCAAAACAAACCAACCCCAGAAACTTAGTAAAAGTGATGCTATATGTAAAAATTTGAAATTTTGTATATCAGTAATGTTCTTGTACTAATACTGATTTCAAAAATTGTATCATACTGAAAATTTTCTATGCTCATCACTGAGAGTTTTGATGTCCCTTTAAGTTTTTTCTCAAGCTAAGTTCCTCACTTGCCTCATTCTTGCTCTAACAATGCTTCACATGGTCTTCAAAACTATTGATTTGATAATATTCTCATTCAGGGAGGATGATAATCATATTGCTGTGAAAACTGATATAAAAGGAATACTATAAAAATACCTATAACCCAAACTCTTGATATTAGCTAATGCCGCGCATTTAGATATTTGTTCTTATAAAGTATTTCCCTTCCAAGAGCCCTATATATAAGCCATGTGTGTGTGTATGTGTGTGTGTGTGCATGTGTGTGTGTGTATGCAGAGCTGCTATATATGGTGGAGGGGCAGATAATTCATTAAACTATTAGCATTATGTAAAATTTTGAGAATTTGTATAATCTGTATTATCTAATTGATGGGGATGAGGAGAGAAGAGTTAAGCTTTAATACAGAGCAGAAGAAAAGAAATGTGCTTAAGCAAAAGAAGAGAGTCAACCTTGTATATTCAGGGCTAAATGCTGAATTCAACTTTAGATCAATGGTTGACTTTAACAGAGCAATCTGAAAGCCTTGAAAAATGAGATGGGAGAATAATAAAATCAGACTTCTACTTTTTGCCTCAACTAAATTTTTGTGCTCTATTTACAAAGTATCAAATACAATATACACCAAAAAAGGTATCAGTAAATGTATATTGTTCTAGTACATGAAATACTATTTAAGGATTTGAGCATCTTACATATTTCAAACTGAATTTTTCTGTTTCAAAAATTATATAAAAATAGAATGCTACTGCATTTTTTAAAATCAATAGCAATAATCATAATAAATATTGAGTAATAAAATATGCCAAAATGACAGGCATCTTTATTTGTGATAAATGTTGGCAAGATAGAAGCAGCACATTTACTAATGGAACCATACAATCATAAAGTATTTCATGCATAAATATCCAAAATAAAATTATCATTTTCCAGGAATGAAAACACTTCAAAATTATAGTGTGCACAGCTCTAAATTGATTCTATAAATGGATTCCAGAAAATCATTTACCAGATGGTTATATTTAAGATGCCACTCAAGTTTCCAGAGTACTTTAAAGGTAGAGTCACCTATGAACCAAACTGTGGATAAGAAGAAAAACAAAAGAATATTTTCAAAGAGGACTAAATGCTTGGAATAACAATACACAGGCAAATACACCAAAAAAATACAAAGACCTTTCTAATTAAATGATACTGATACACAGGAGGCAAATTAGTCTTAATTATTCATCAGGCTTAATTTCATATAAGCAACTCTCAGTCATCATAGTCTAAAAATTCTTCATCTATATCATGATTGCAATTTTGATTGTCATCAGAATCACTTACTTCACTCTGTGAGAGGCATTCGAGTGCGTAGTTAAGGGCACATTTCTTCAAGTCAGTCTGCATTTACAGCCTAGGTTTGTGATTTTAGGTGCAGTACTCCCCTCATCTACAAAATGCATATAAAATGACAATTATGATTTTATAGGATTTTTGACAATTAAATGAGATGATGTCATAACTGACATATAAAAAGAGCTTTTATTCTTACTGATTCTGACCAGGACTCTTCCATTACCTTCTAAGCTTTCCTTCAGGATAATTCTTGCCCATCACTCTAACCTCAACTTGATTATTACTTCTTCCAGGAGACAAATCGAGGTCAAGAGTTCACCATTTGCATTCCATGGCACCCTGCACTAACTATACCACAGCAATTATCACATTTCATAATACTGCCCCTTGCTCATATCCTCACTCCACAGAAACTCTCTGAAATCAAAGATCATTCATGTGTTGTTTACAATCATATCAGCATAGCTATTCCTAGGTTGATGCTCAATTAATATTAGTAAAAGAAAAGTACATGGGGAAGGGGAAAGGGAAAGATTAGGGATGGAGGCAGGAAGATAGACTATAAATTCTTTCATTTCAACAATGGCAAAACTGCCAAAAATCTCAAAACCAGAGTCATATGATCCCAGACTCATCTGCAGCACAAGTGAGATAACTTCTTATTGGTCCATGAGGCACTTCAAGTATCTTTCCTTATATGCACCTGAATGTAGCTTTTACATTATTTTTCATGGCAAAATTAGAAAAAAAAAATCCTGTGCTTGTTTACTTTCTCTGCTAGCATTTTTTCAAGACTAAAGATTAAAATGGTCTTAAAACAATTTACCTCCTCAGAAATAGTAGAAGAAAATAAGCTATATGCAAAAGCTATCCAGAGATAATTAATAGGCAATATGAATTTATTATTCCTACTTCTTTTAAGAACACTTTCTTTCATTGAGTTCTAATGAAGAAACACAGAAAATGGTGCATAATACTCTCTAAGATGTAACTACACCTATTATATTGATATGTATGTTTATGTACATATATGTGTATACACACACAGAGAAAAAAAAGCTCTTGCACTGTTTTCATTTTTAATTCTTTTTCTCTGATGCTGTGTGTGTGTGTGTGTGTGTGTGTGTGTGTGTGTTCTCTATCACTATGCCTCAAGCTCACAATTCTCTCCACTCGTTGTGTTTACCTATTGTAGGCCTCCTATTATATTTTTCAATTTGGTAAGAGTATTTTAGATCCATTAGTTCTAGTGTAACAATCTCATGTTTTCTCAATATTTATTGTGTCTCTGTTTTACATCATTGTTTTTCTTCATTTTACAAGCATGGTTATAATTGTGCCTTAAACACTTCCTCAGGCATAGTCTATTGTACCACTGAATTTAGCCTTCTCTTGAGGTTTCTTTGCTCTGGCATTTGTGATATCTTCTGTCTCTTCAGTTTTCCTTTTTATGGGTTGTGTTAAGAGTTTCCTTTTCTTAATGAATTGTCCTCATCCCCCTCCTACAGAAACTGGATATAATCCTGGAGTTTCTTCCTCAGGATCTGTGTGTGTATAGTGTTCATAGACTGATGCCTTTGTGCCTGTTCATATGGCAGGGACACTGGTGCCAGAAAAAGGAAATACATAAGAAAGAACTGGAACAACAGGGCACCAAGAGGCCATCCCCAGTGAACATCACAGGTTTCAGCTTCCTACAGCGCTGTGGGTACCCTGTCCTAGGCCAAATGCTTAAATATCTCATACAATCTCCTGCTGGACTTAACCTCTAGAATCTCCTTCAGCAATATATTATAGCACAGAGTGAAGATTATAGTTGAGACAGGGTCCAAAAAAGATGGGAATTGTTCTCTTTCCTTTCCAAGTCCGGAATCTTATCCTGGGGTATTTACTCCTGCATTAAGATCCTGGTCCTTCAACTCTGGTTACTGAGACCATTCAATTGTTTTCTTGTTTTTTGCCTTGCCTGGAAGTAAGGCATGTGTTTTGCATCTCAAAGCCTCAGCTGCAAATAATAGTCTCTTCTATAAGGAAAACTGGTAACTCCTCAGGGCTTTCCCATTGGTTCAGGCATCAACTGTTCTATATAGTTTAGGAGCCTCAGTCTTAACCAGTCATCAGTACTCTATACATTTACTCCTATAATCAGTGAAGCACCCGCTCTCTACTGCAGTACCCTGTTTTTAAAGTTCCTGATGTAGTATATGTCTTTGAATCAACAACAGCAATGGGTCTATACAGCAGTCATCCTGTGCTGCTATGGGTTACACTGTCCCAAGTCTTAGCTAGTTGAGTTTAACATATTTAATTTGCAAATTTCACGTAAGAAGCTACGTCTATAAGAACATGCTGCTACGGTCCCTCTCTGAACCTCAGAAAAAAAAACTCATACAAGTGATAGGCTTAAAACTTCATTAGTTTCACACTAAGTCCACCTCTGTTTCTCATGATTCTGTCTGTTCAGGTTAAGGCATGACACTCTAGTCTCTACACTGACCAATCAAAATGAAGAGAAGTCTTCATTTTCTGTGGATAAGTTCTTCTTTTTTATTACAATGTGAACAAAAGCCACTTGCATCCATGGGGGAAATGGCCAGAGTATAGTTAATGTTGGCAGAGCAAATATAGGAAGGACCTAAATTCTAGAAGGAATCTTCAAGATATGGCCATAACATTCCTAGAACTTATACTATGTTTAATTTTATAGTTTATCAAGAAAGCACCAGTTAAGCCAGTTTGTATTAAAATTTTCAATTATTTAGCAATTAAATCAATCTAATGGGTACACAAAATTAAATTCCATCATTTCTGAAGAGCTTATTGTTTGAATAAGGCTGATTTATACTTTCACTCGGATAATTCTCAAATATGAAATTATTGAAAAATCATTTTAAATCATATTGAATTATGACTATCTCAGATGGCATAATTTTTTTTCATATGATATGAAAAGTTTTAAGACTTCTGACATATCTCAAGTATGATTTTTAGCACAGGACCAAGGGAGACCCCAAGGACTCACTAAGGGTCTGGTCATCTTTGTGGAAAAATACGAAGAAGACTTAGTGTGAACGTACTTTAGTGTATACAGAAAGAGAAGAGAAGAAAGGATAATAGTTTCCCAATGAAACACCCAAATTTACTCATCTACTCGTAGGTAAATGTCTAATCAAATAGGTGTTGTGCAGAGAGGGGCTGCTGAGGCCCAAAAGCTTGCCCCAAAACTAAGGCACCTCTGGCAGGGAACCATAGGAAAAAAATGAAAGGGGCAAATCAAGATAAAAGCCGCCATTGTCAGCCTTCCCATGTGCCTCTCACCCATGTCTCTCCTCCACCTGTCTCTTCAAAGTCCCCCAAGTCCCTGGCACAAGACCAAAGCCAAGAAGTAAACACTTATCCTCCACGTCTCTCCTGACTCTACTTGCCTTCCACATTATATAGCTTTACCTGATTGTTCTGTTTTTCCCCCTACTTCTCAGTAGCTTGTTGAAGGTGGTTACAAGTAAATGAGGGCAGGAAACATGGCACCTCCCCCTTTTATGGTGATGTCTCTTTTCCATGATAAAAATAGACAATTTCAAGTATATCTAAGTATGTGAAATAAGGTAAATATGTTAGAATAACATTGATATCTTATTTGGCATTAATAATTCCCACCCCATAAATATTTTAAGTTGTTTAAAGCAAGACATAGATTTCAGAGCTTTTTTTATTTATGAATCCATGTTTAAAAATATAGCATTGATATGAGATTTATCAAAATATTTCCCCATTGATAAGATGTTTTAAAAGTGCATTATCTCAATTAAACATACTTCAAAGTATAAAATTGTAAAAGAATTTCCTGTAATTGTTAGTAAAATAGAAAAAGGAACACAATTTCCTTAAGATTCAAAGTTCATTGAAAGTGATATTTCTCAATAGTTACTGTCTTTTGATTTGTAGTCATTGAAACACTGGGAAGTCCCAGGCAGGAAATGATCAAGAACAATACTCAGAGTAAGAAAGAAAAATGATTAAAGAGAAAGGAGGAGAAAAGGGAGCTTTGTTTAAAAATTCCAAAAGATGTTGTCAGAAAACATTAAAATTTATTGAGAGGCACACCAAAAATCTTTAAGCAGAGAAAAGTGAAAAGTAATACCTGGAGGAATACTGACCAGTTTGAATTAGTAGGATTTTTCTCTTTAATATGGAAATAAAAGTTTATGCCCTGATTTTCCCTGGCTGGCTAAGGAGGCAACACTAAAGACTGTAGGGAAAGAAAATTTCATAGTCGTTGACACCACATTTCTATTCCATATGCTTCACATTCCCCATAATGCTCCTGATTGTCTCCTCAGGACTTCAGCTTGAATTTTTCCTTTTCTTCTCACTATGAGACCCACTTACAGAGACCACCTAGGTTCCTAAAAAGAGCAATCTATTTTTTTTTCTAAAGGGGTGTCATAATTATATTTTTTTAAGTCTACACCTCATGAAAATGTTTGTAAGACTAAATTTTATAATTTTTTTACACAGGTGTTTGGCACCCACTCTGCAAATTTACCAAAGAAGATTGTATTTAAAATGATTAATGCTTTGCTAAAAATATTGTGTAGCAATTGTTTGCAAAAGTGTTTGGATCAACAATGTTTCATGTGTCTCAGTCCTTTAATGATTAGGATATCTTCTTTTATTGCATATTTTTGTTTATTGTCCAAGTTACTGTTCAGAAATTCAACAACACAAATCATGACTGCTGAGGGAGCAATTTTTTTTTTTTAAGATTTATTTATTTATACATACAAGCTGCGGTACAGGCCAGAGGCGTGGGGCGGCAAGAGGGTTCACCAGAGACAGAGTGGGGAGCAGGACAGGCAGATCAGAAATACACTGCTGAGGGGAGCAGTGGGGGAGGCAGGAGAGGTCTGCCGCACCATGTGGGACTCTCCCCGGCTGGGCGTTGAACTCGCACTACGCTTACCACGCGCTGCTGACAGCTCCACAGTGCAGCGCTCAACCGCTGGCCACCAGGGAGACCCTGAGGGAGCAATATTTTTATTTTGCTTTTCTCCAGAAAGTTGTATTTCTTATTTAGGACACAGAATGCATTTGACATTGTTCTTGAACTCAGAGAGTTTTCAGTCTAACTTGGAGACAAGACAAGATAATGATAATCCATGAGGCAAAAAGAGAGGTAGAGAAGCAAAATTTTTAGAATACAAGGAGAATATAAATTTCTAAAAGGCTGCCTTTTTTTGAATTATGAAATGTTTCAAGTCTAAATAAATACAAAAGGAATAATATAATAAATACCTATGTTCTCACCCTTCATTTTTATTCATTCTTAATATTTTTGTGTCTTAAATTTGGATCATTCAAAATAATAAGAAAACATTATTACCGATGATTAAATCATTTCTACTGCTATTCTAATCCCTTTTCCTTTCTTGCTCACTTTGAAATGACCACTCTCCATATACCATAATGTAGCCATTTTATTGAATAATCAAAATAAAATAAGCATTTTACATTTTCAAATGTGAAAAGTATTTATGATCTTCATTGTGGGCTTTTATAAGTTTGCTAAACAGTGAGGAATGAAACTTCTTTTAGCTGTTACTTGGTAACTTAATATTGAAAACTTTTGCATTTTTGCATAAAACTGCCTAGAATGTTTCCATTTGCTATGACTCAATAGTTTATTTTGGGGGTCTGAAATGTTTAATCATTTATCCACATAATTATTAGTAATCAAATTCCACAACCTGAAAACTAACATACTAAATCACACCAAATAGGAACATTCTACTCTGAAATGGTGAAGTAAACCTCTATGTTCAAGCTATTATGACCAAATAGTTCTAATATTAATGTTACTAGGTTATGATAGCTTCAATCAAATTGTTAGATAATTGAAAAAAAATCCATGAGACAAAAGACTGATAGGCTATGCCTATGTTGTTTTTTTAATATCAGCACTTTTATTTTTCCTTTGCCCAAATGTCCTGCTGTTTGCACTCAGTCTTATATTTTCTTTTATCTCTAAAGGCTATAATAAAATTGCAAGTTTGGTAAAAAGTTCTCCTGTAAGTTCCATTTTGTTTGTTAAATTGGATAAAATGTGTCTGCTTCTATCTAAATTACCTGAGAAATTTAAAGTCAGTAGAATTGACCACATAGTGGTTTTCTTCCCTATAATTTTTAGTTTCTGTTCTGGTCAAGAATGATTATAGCAGCATTTTGATATATTCAGTAGTTACACAACAGAGTTGAGTTGAATTTTGATTTTAAATTTATTCTCTCATTTTGCTTTCTTTTATAAAAATCACCAATCTTTTTAAATTTGTGACCTCAATTAAGAAAGTTTGCTTAAAAATATATAGTAACATCAGAAAAGCAATCATAAAGTGACTATCTACACTTTGTCAAAATACCACAATGTGTTAATGCACAGACAAAATTACATGGTTTCTGTAGCTGTGAGCTGATTACAGTGTGAGAAAAAAAATCTCCTCTTGTAACATTTCTTTGAATTTTTATTATTTTTTACCAGTCTCTTCAGAGGGAAATGCCTGAAGGTCATGCCTTCTCTCAATAATATTGTAAAATATTTTAAATCACTGGAATTTTACTTTCTCATCATTGTTACTAATCAAATGTAGATTAAAGCTATGGACTTTAAACAGTGATTTAAGAAAATTAAATGTTCTTAACTTTCAGTCAAGGAATAGAAAAAAATACCCTGAAATTGTTCCCCCTATTTTCATCTTCTGGTTAATATATTTTTACTCTGTTCCTTGGGCATTTAGAGTGTTATTTATCTCGTGCTGTTTTCTGGATGACCTAGATTCACTAAAGGCAAAAGAGCCAAATGCTAGAAGTTGTGTTTTGTTAGCAGGTTCAAGTGTCTCAAGTGCTAACTTCCACAGAGCCGGAAGATTTCACTTAGGACTCAGGCCAAATGTGAGTACCATACGAATTGATGGGGGGATCCACTTTACAATATAAGCTTACAATGCAATTGGCAGCAAGAAAGAGACGGTAATGATCCTCTTGACAAAGTTCAGCAGACTGGCAATGCAGAGTGGGCAGGGCCCCCAGTGCAGAGAGTTCATGCCATCTGTTCCTCTGCAGGGAGGGGATACCAATTCTCCAAGTGAGCATCCCAGTGGATCACGTCAAAATCTGAAGACGACTTCAGGTTTAGAGTGTGCAGAGTCCACAGCATCTAAAATTGCCTCAAATTCAGTGCCTATATTTATACCATTTTTCAGAGGCATATTTTTGTAATGGATCCAAAGTATTGCCCACTGACTGTAGTGAACAAATGAACAGCTGCCATGCTAGGGAGAAAAAGACTTTTATTTTGCTGGAGGGCTTCAGCAAAATCAAGGTGGGAGACCCAGCTCAAATCTGACTCCCTGCTTTTTATATGACTTGGAACACGAAGGCTGAAGAGAGGTGAGGAGAGAAGGGGCTGGTCAGAGAAAAGGAAGGTGTGGCCTTCCCATTGCACAGGCATATCAGTTATTCAGGCACATCAGTTCTTCATAGGTCCTATGTTCATTTTCTGGAGGATTAGTTTGTGCTTTCCAAGGCATTTGGTTTGACGTAGTGGGATTCCCCACATTCACTTCTCTTGAGGTTAGCTCATAAGACCTAAAACAGAGCTTGGTAACTTGTGAGAACTTGCTTTTACCAGTTTCTGCTGGTCAGACTCTGTGAACCTGCAAAAGCAAGCTGGTCAGTTGTGGAAAAGGAGGAAAGGGAAATATGTGGGGAGGGAACAATAACCATGCTTTGACCCTTCTTTTGCAAAACAATTTCTGACCACAGGTTTCATTATCGGAACCACCTATAGCTTTAATTTAGATGAGTCTTTTCAGCATTGGCAGATTTTCATCTAGTTGCCTTTACCTTTCACATATCTATCAGTCTTTTTGTATGTAAACAATTTGTTATGAAATTGATAACTTAGGTAGTTCTGTCTCAATTATACCCGTCTTTTGATCTGACGGGATTAATACAATGTTAATACCTATAACGTCTTTATCAGTCAATTTCATTAACAATATCAATACATTTGCAAAGGTATATTCATGTAACTGGTAGTGTAGTCATGGCAATTACAAAAATGAAGAACTATGTAAAGGGTGCACATGATTGGCCTTAGGTCAAGTCCATATTAAATCTGGAATCAGAGTATCAAGACCAATGAAACTTATTTCTTGACTATGTTGTTCACTTCTTGAGATGGGTCATTTGCCTTTGTGTTTCCTTCTTAACTTTCAGTAAAGGAATAGAAAAAAATACCCTGAAATTGTTCCCCCTATTTTCATCTTCTGGTTAATATATATTAATTAATTATATCCTGATAGAAATTAAAATATTAATCATTTCCTGTTCATATTCTTTCTCCTGCTGCTTATACAAGGAAATCTTACAAACACAATGTCCTTCAATGCAATCCATTTTTATAAAATTACTTTTAGTTATTCCAAAGTAATATTTTCATCATGGAGTGCCAGAAAGCAACATAGCAAAAGAGAGGTAAATCACTCAAACACTATCACTGTTACCATATTGTCATATTTTCCTTATGTCATTTGTCAAATGTATTTTTATGGAATTATGATACATATACATTTTTGTCTTCTCATTTGGAAAATGTTTGCTATTTATCTATTTTACAATCTTTCTAAATACAATACAATAATGTAATGATATCCATTTTGTAGATGGCTTATAGCTTAGATAGTCCAATTTGGAAAGTATAGGGTATTCTATTTTTCATCCATCCTTATTGCTGTCTATATTTTAAATTTTTTGTCCTCCTTTTCACCTAAACTCTTCTTAATTCTCTCTGTATACTAAACTACAAAATTTACTTAATATTCTTGGTATCGGTTATAAAAATTTATACATTCTTAGTTTCTCTGTTTCTCACCACTTTCATGCAACCTACTAGCAAATTCTTTTGACTTGATCGTTAAAATATACCCAGAGTCAAACTTCCTGTTTTGGATTAGTATGTAAAAAGTTGGAAACAATGTTACTGTCTCCATAAAATAATATTTAAAAAAATTAATTGTTGCTGAGTGTATCAATAGCTGTGGATATAGGGCAATCAATTACCCTAGAATTTGAGAAAACTCAAGTCCATTCCTAGGTATCTACCCAAAGAATACAAAACAGTAATTTGAAGGGAAACATTCAGTCCCATGTTCATTGAAAGACTATTTGTAATGCCCAAGCTATGGAAACAATCTAAGAGTTCAAATACAGATGAGTAGATCAGGAAGTTGTGGTATATAGTCAAAATGGAATGTTATTCGGCTATTAAAAAAGATAAACTCTTGCCATTTGCAGCAGCATTGTTAGAGCTGGAGGGGATTATGCTAAGTGAAATAAGTCAGAAGGAGAAAGACAAACACTGAATGGTGTTATATATGGAATATAAAGAAGTCAAACAAAGGGTCAGATAAAGCAAAACTAAGCACTAATCCCAGAAAGTGGGTTATAGAGCTGAGGCTACTGAGAAGGATCAATAGGGGTGAGAACAAGGTTGAAGGGAGTACAATGGATCATGTTGGTAGACTATGGGTTTCATAATGTTGTGTACAGTGTGGTAATAATGCTGGAGGGAAGAGATCCTAAACTTAGAATATACAAATAATGATGTAGAGCAATGTTAGCATAATAAAAAAAAATAAGGAAAGTTAATTGATTCTATTAAATAACCAAAATCCAACCAAGTTAATTTAAAGACCTAATTGGCTTTACCAATTAACTCATTAATCAGGCAGCACTTACTTTCATTTGGAAAGTAGGAGGCAGCTCCAAAAACCTTTACAAAATTCAAGGTTTTTATATAAAACAAATGATCCAATAAAAAAATAGGCAAAGGACCTAAATAAACAGTTCTCTACAGAAGACATTCAGATGGCCTATAAGCACATGAAAAAATGTTCAACATCACTTATTATTAGGGAAATGCAAACCAAAACCACACAAAGATATCACCGCATCACTGTGAGAATGGCCTATACCTAAAAGAATGAAAACAACAATTGCTGGCAAAGATGTAAAGAAAAAGGAACACTGATGGGAGGAATGTAGTTTGGTGCAACTTCTATGGAAAATGGTATGGAAAGAACTTAAAAATGAAAAAATAGAAATACCACATTATCCAGTAGTGCTACTACTAGGTATTTACCCTAACAACATGAAAACTCTAATACCAAAATATTTAAGCAACCCTATATAGGTTCATAGCAGCAATATCCACTATTAACAAGTATGGAACCAACCTCAGTGCCCAATGACAGGTGGCTGGAGAAAGAAATTGTGGAATATATACTCAATATTAAAAAATATGAAATAGTACTTTTGGAACAAAATGACTGAGATGATTATACTAAGTAAAGTCAGTAAGTGAGAGACAAATATTGATGGTTTCACTTATTTGTGCGGTACAAATAGCCAAATACCACAAATTGGCAAAGCACAACAAAATAATTCTTATACTCTGAAAAATATACTGGTTTCCAGAGGGTATAGTGGGAGAGAGGAGGAAATGGGGAAAGAAAGGCGAGATAGGACATCACCCATTGACATGAGAGTTTTGTGGAAGGTGAGTAAAGCATATTCTCATATGGGGGTGTGAAAATGTACCCCTCAAAGTATATAAATATGTAAATTATTTTTTAAAAGGAAGTTTTTATAGACAGAAAGAGGGCAAAATAAGGAAAATGGGAATTATTTGAGATTTAGGTAATCTATCCATGGAGAACAGAAAAAGATCTGTGACAGATTATATCATCTTCCTTTGGGGAATGGATAAAATTACCTCATTGGTGCTGTCCAGAAAATTCCATACTTACCACTTAAGACTACTTTCCAGGGGGAGGTTGAAATGACAGTCAGGATTAGCATTAAGTATTGGTGGGTTTCCACACAAGTCCCTCCATCTTAGGACTCTGGGCTTTTTGTTGTTGTGTTTAAACCTCCTCATGGAGTGACAGGACATTTGGCTTATCTGGGGCAGAGGACTTGAGGAATAAAAAGCTGCCAAGCTTAACTATTCAGTCAAATGTGGTCTAAAATAAGAACAAAGCCCCCCGAGAGCCTCAGACCTAAAGTTTGCACCTATTTGTGTGTTCTACTTCATGGAGCTCACAGTGTGCACCCACAAAAGTGGGTTTTGGAGGGAAACAGGGCAGAAAACAAGAGAAAGTCTCTTCTGCTGCAGAAAAAACAGAAAGCCTTAACAGTTTCTTTCTCCTGTATGAAACAAAAATAATTAACCCACTGGCTGAAAAGGAGCAAACTCCTTCAACCCCACGGTAAAAGTAAATAGTCTATAGTGAAAGCAAAGGAACAGGATAAAAAAATACTTAACCTATAGTGGAACTGTAAGAAAAGTTTTGGGCCCATTAAGTGTCTCCTATCACCTGTAAGGGAAAACGAAAGAGAGAAAATCACCTTAAAGAGACAGAGAAACAAAGCATAGTTAAGACAAAAAGAATGAGGACAAAAGGGAATGCCCTACATTCTTTATGACAATCACAAAACCAGCAGTTTATCTCCAGGGGAGGGGCAAATGAAAGACATACAGGATCACCTGAAAAGGCTAAAGCTTAGAGTGGAATATAAATAGTGAGACACTATTGTGAGCAGAATTAATGTGTCTTTCTACATTGTCCATTTATTTTCAGTTTATTAAACTAACAAGTGGGTGATGACCCATACAAGTAAAAACCAGTCAGCCTAATCATCACAGAACATGAGTTGGGAATCCAAAAATTCACACAACAAGCAATCAATTAATAACAACAACCTTAATGCACCTCTAAGTCTAACATTTTCAAACATCATAAAACATAGTCAGTTGTTAATGAGCCAAAGTCTAAGCATCTGAGGGTGCTGGTCTGGTCAGGGCAGAGGCATTTTTAGGCTTAAACCTTTCATGTTCAGGTGAGCACAGTGACAGAGCTTTATGGTCGAGCTCGGTATACTGCATCCCGCAGAAATGCAGAGTGCTCCTCAACCAGTGCCTGGATTGAATGGCAGCATCTCAACCAACAGATTCACATGGAGATGAATCTGTGGCTTGCTTGGGATTCAGCTGACATTTTTATACTTTTTTAAAGAGTCTCACTGCCCAAGATCAGTGTGTCTGGTTGTTCAGATAAGGTTCCCCTGGGTTGACACTCTTATCAATGTGTCTGTATGTTCATTTGGGTCCTGTACAATTACTTCCCCAAAGTAGGTTCATGCTTTGACATTGGTAGCTTCACTTTATATTTGACCTAAGTTCACTTCATTCATAGCTTATTAAATAGTATAACTATCTGAACAATAAAATGCTCTAATCAGAACCTCCCCCACCCCACACCCCAAGTCCAGTTCAACACTAAATCAGAGTAAACTGAAAAGAATGTGAAGATATGGTACACCAAAACCCAAACTAAAATTATTTTCTAATTAGATTAACTTAACTCCCATGAAAATGCTTTAGCAGAGGTGGCATGCCTATTTGCAGACATAAATATATTTTACTTCCATTTCTACTGACTTAAATAAAATCACAAGTTACAAGTCTTACCAAAAAAGAAAAGGGTGGGTGGAGGGAGCAAACAACTGTCAAAAGACAAAGAAATCAATAGAAGCAGACTCAGATATATCTTTAGGAACTATTAGGCGGGGAAATTAAAATAGCTATTCTTAGAATGGTAAAGCCTCCAGGGGAAAAGGTGGGCAACATCCATGAGCAATTGGGAATTTCAGCAAGGAGAGAGACATTATAAGGGCTCAAAGGGAAATGGTAGAAATAAACACTTAACAAAAATGAATAATGTGTTTGGCAGGTTTCTCAGTAGGAGACTGGGCATTAACTACCAAGGGATATGTGAAAATCCCCTTCCCCACCATTTCCTCCCACCCTTCTACCACTCCACCGCTCCCACTCCCACCCCCACCCCGCCATGGGGAAGGTAATGGAAGCGCTCATTATGAAGGAAGTTACATGACTGTATTTGTCAAAACTCCTAGAAATTTATTACTAAAAGAATAAATTTTACAGAAATTGTGTTTTTATTTGTGTGTATGTATAGCCAAGTTCTGATTATTTCTCAACTCAGCAACTACCATTCTTGTCTAAGTTACATTTTCTCTTTCTGAAATACAGAAATAACTGAACATTGGTAGTACTGTTGACAAAAAAATAAATACCAGTTTCAAACTGCAAGCAAAATTAGGTAGAAAGGTGTGGAACTTATTTTAGGTACCTTAAATTTGAAAGCACTGTGAAGGGTTCATAGCAAAATTTAGTCTTCTTTAAGTTCATGAAGAGTTCATTCTTTGCACTGAAATTTCTCTCAAGAAAAACTTTCCTCCTCTTCCTTGCTATGATTTTGGGTCGTTTGGACAACTTCAATTCTCCTCACCTCTACTATCAAATCCCAAATTCCATCATTTTGGCTTATTTTTCTACATATTTTACCATTTTCCTCTTCACATGCAGTTAGTGATAGTAAAGAAGGAAATAGCTTTCAGGAAAAACCTAGAAGAATTAACCAAATGGATTATATGATTTACTTTATTCCTTTTTTTTTTAAACTTCTCATTCCAGGTGTTTAAGATTATTTCTCTTACAAGTCATGCTTGGTTTACAATATAAACCTTTTCCTTGCAACAATGTTTCAGAGAATCCTAATTATAGGAAGTATTACAGAGTAATTTTCTTACCTAAAACACTTTCACTCACTACATTAAGATAAGATGTTCTATAAATTAAAACTTTCCTTATAAGAGTCTTATTTTGTGCTTGTATTGAATATAAAGAACAACCTAAATGCAATTTTTTTCTAAATTAGAAAAGAATCATAATCACTGTCAAAATGACTCATTTAGCATTTCATTTGTAAAAACAGTTAAGGGATTAATTATTGAACCCTTTCCTGCTAAGTACAATGCCATTAAATTTTTCCTGTTCCTCTTTTACTAAATAAATTGTGCCAAAATAAATACTATTTCTCATGTCAAATATTTGTTTTCAGTCATCCAAATTGCTGCATACGTGTCTTTTGAATTCATTGTTTCTGAATTTTTACTTAGCTCTTTTTTCTTCTAAAATGCATCTTTGTCCAAAATCTGCCCAATTTAATGTGTTTATCCTTCTCCAATCTAGAAAGGGATATGATTTTTTTCCCATCTTTTCATTCTGTTTTTTTCCCCTGTCTCTCCTCCTGTACCTTCTATCATTTTGAAGTAAAAAAAAAAATTTACTTTGTTTTTAATTTTCTATTAAAGTTTCTAATGTGAGCTAATCATCACCACTGAAAAGGATGAAATCAGATATCTGGAATGTATTGTTAAAAATATGTTCTTTCCTTCAGAAACAGTAAAGTGAATTGAACATCCTTGATTTTTTAATTTCTGCTAAAAGTATAGCTCCACCAAACCACCTTGCTCATCATTCTAAAATAACCTTTCCATTAATACAGCTTTTATAATCTTAAAGAACTACACATTTGTTTTGTTTTGAAAACAAGTATTGTAAAGATATAAATTCAGCTATATTATCTTCTTCCTAGAATATGTGAAGTAATAAGTAATACATATTTAATCCACTTAAGGTGTGTTAATAAGTTGGCTAATTTTAACTAATTGAATAACCTAACAATACTTTTAAGTCAACAAAAGAAAAAGAATTCTAAAATTGGAAACATACCTAGTTGAAAATAATATTTCTGTTTTCTTCATCCAAGGTGTATTTTACTCTATCAACATTTTATGAAAGATGCATTTTTGTCCCATCTACCTAAATCAAATTCTTTGATTTTAAATAATAAATCTACAAAATATAGGTAAACATATATCCTGAATATCTTCTTGGTACACACTGAGAGATTGTTATCAGAAAATAGTCATTAAGCATCATCAGTTTAACCTCATTCTAGGAGCAAAATATCTTTGCAACTTCATGGATTACTTTCTTACTTGCATGTAAGTACTGAAATTTCCCAACCTATAAGTAAGTTTGTTGCAAATGCTTACAGTTGATTGGTAGTATTCATATTGCATTTTCATATAGAACAACTATTTTATGTCATAGTGAGATTTTCATATTAGGTTTCTAAGTTTAACCAGTAATAGTTTGCTGTAAAATTAAGTAGAAAGAAATATTACCATAATATTGGTAAATAAAAACATTGCATTAAAATAATTAGATGAATTTATTTTATTTTTCTTGAGTTACGGTGTTTGAAATACATATATATATTTATATAGTAACATTTATAAGATATGTGTATGCTATATATTATGAATATATTTACATGAATATATTATATATTAACATGATGAAGTATATTAGTTTTATTTAAATAATTAATATATAAGTTCACTGTAAAGTTTCAAATACTTGATGATAGGATGTGACTGTTCTGTAATATGATAAAAAAAAGTCATATTTAGAAAAATCTAAATGAATAACTATTAATATCTAAAACAAAATAATTATTAAAATGCAAATTATGCTCCTTATAATTAAGAAATTTGAAGTTGATATAAGTAGTTTCTAACATTGATTTAGGTAAATTTAGTGCTTGAGTTCAACAAACAAAACTACCACTGAAATAACTATGAGATTTCAGAATGTGAACTGGAGATAACACTGTAAGTGGAGTTCCTCAATTATTAAAAATGTATTTTTTAGCAGTGATACATGATACATAAGTTTTGCCAAATTTTCAAAAGAATGAAATAAAAAACCTTTTAAAATTAAAATTGAAGATCGCAGAGAAATGTTTATGAATATTAGTCTGATTTTAATAAACTCAGATCTTTATAATAACTGTGCAAATCTTAGTTCTTAGATTTAACTAAGCTTAAATCTTAATTTGTTAAGCAAAGGATAGAGTAATTTTTCTTGAAACACTGAAAGAAATAGGAGTTAAGAGTTAAATTGTTATAGTGTGGTATAAACAAGATAACTTATGTTGCTGCCCTTCCCAGGTTATATCCCTTCCTACTGTATAGGGATAGCACTCTCCTAAGAATTTAAAATAGCCCCATATGGGCCTCCCTGGTGGCGCAATGAGTTAAGTCCCAGCACATGAAGCTGTCTGCAGCTACTTCAGCACCAGTTTGACACCCCCCCACCCCCAGGGAGATTCCCATATGGCGCAGCAGACCTCTCCTGCCTCACCAGATGCTCCCCTCACCTGTGCACTTCAGTCGCTCTGCCTGTTCTGCTCCGCACTCTGTCTCTGGTGAATCCTCTCACTACCCTACACCTCTGGCCTACACCCCAGTTCTTGTATAAATAAATAAATAAAATAGCCCCATTAGGGCATAGGCTATGATTCTAGCAGTGGCTAGGTATAAGAAAAGGCTGATTATCTCAAGTGCCAGTTTAGATCAATTGGTAGTGATCATCCAGGGAACAGTGTAAAAATAAAGATCCTTAGGCTATATCATGGTTGCATGGGAAAGAACACCATGATAAATTAGATTTCAGCTCTACATGCCGGAGAAGAACTTGTGATACACATATATTTACAGCTAAGGTCTATTGTCTATTGTTCTAAGGTTCCAGTACCTTTCTTTATGAGATTAAGTCGAAGATACATGATATTGGGGATATAACTAACTTTCAGGGATTTTCCTGAGAAGCAAGGTAGGACAATAACAGCCATATGTGAGTGTAGAGACATTTAGCACGTGGGAAAAGGAATTATTGAAGATTTTTTAAGGCCAGGACAAGAGAACTCTGAACAAATCTTGATTTATAGAGTGGATACTGATGAATGCACTTGCCAACTGTGTACACCAATTTCAGTCATCCATTGCTAAAGCACAAGTTGCCTCAAAACTTGGTATATTAAAACTAACATCTACTTGCTAGAGATTCTACAGAATAGCAACATGACCTGAACTCAAGTGACTAGTCGTTCTGATCTCAACTAAAGATTCTCAGCTGCTGCAAGTATGGGAGAACTCCCCTTTGGACTAGACAAGGCAATGTGGTTTCTGTTAACATCTGGCATGTTGTGCTGGCTATCAACTTGTGCACTTCAGTTTTCTTCTGCATGACCTCTCATCCTCTTTCCTGTAAGGCAAGTTGAATTTCTTACATGACATTCTCAGGATGATGTACCAAAAGGGCAAATACAGAGACTGCAAAGTATCTTATGTTGTAAACTGCAGATTTCATATAACTGTCACTTCACCCATATTCTATTAGTCTAGTCAAATCTTTCAGGAAGACTGAAATTCTTGGGTGAGAGCACAAAATCCACCTCTTGATGGGACAAATTACAAAATATCTTGACCAATGCAACCTGCCACAAGGACAGTCATATAACCAACAACTTTCTCACCCAAAAATATTTCCAAAAATAATTTTTATGAGACTAGAAAGGAAAATGATTTATCAAAATATTGAAAAAATTGAAGGAAATAAAAACCTTAAGTGTGCGTTTCTTTCTAAAATATGCAAATTTAATTTTAGAATTCATGTCAGATTGATATTTTTGAACATGTTGAAAAGTTTGTCATACAGTGGTTGGAAAATACTTTTTTAATTAAATGAATTTAAATACATGAAGTTGGTTATATATAAAAAACAAAGCAACTTTCTATTCTATGCTTTTTAGGTCTATAGAACAATTTTCCTATAAAATGCTAGAACATACATTCAAATTGAGCAGCTTGGGACCTAGATATGGTAATGCTGTAATATGATGAGGAAGGGAGCCTTATGTACATTCAATGTGTTACCAGTGTAAAGGCAGAGAACTGCAAATTAGATAAAAATTGTTATAGTATACTTTCCATTTTTATAGCAGCAACCACATCAGCATGGAAAATGTGAAGGCATTTATAGGTCATTTGCATTTCTACGTAAAACTTCTCATAATGATCATATATTTATGGCTAAGCACATTTTAAACCTACAGTACTTTTAAATGAGATGCAGTTCTACAAATATTTCTAATGGGAGTTTTGCCTCTTAGAATTCAAATTTCAAATTCAAGTGGTGCAAACTTAGTGACTACTTATACGTGAAAAGAATTGTAGGTGTGTACTTACCAGCTTGACAGAATAATTATGATGACAAGTCCAAAAAAATCAAATGCACAAATTAATGATCATTTAAAATATTTTTGAAGAAAGTGTGATTCATTTATTTCCAGAAAACTTTTAAAATATTATCGTCAGATAAAATTGCAACTTGTCAGTTGAACTGAAGATTAAGTTGAATGTGTCTTCAGGATTTTAAAGAAGTTTATAATGTTATCAAGGAATTATATAAATCTATAAGCTAATTAGAAATACGGTTAATATAAAAATAAGTTATGAAAATATGCATCACTGATTTAACGAAGTTTAGAAATCAGTAAGGGGTCTAGTTAACTGAAAATGTTAAATGTATAATTTGAATAATTTGCAGAAAACCTCATTTTCAAGTACTGCAATAAAGTGCAATCAAGCCTCCTTTAAATTAAGGAACCCTTTGCAAAATCATGAATTAACTGTAAAATTCATGCTCTGCTCTTATCCAAATATTATCAGTTAACATAGACTCATTGCTTTCTGCAGATTTTCTAGCACATTAGACTTGAGAATAATTGTTTTGTGCATTTCCCCCAAACAACCACTATTGCCAAGCAAATGAGGTAAATGACCACATTTGCTCCTAGATTTCTAAGGCATTCAATACAATGTTCCTTTGATGTCTCCTTTCTTTTTTCAAGAGCCACAATTTCTATCATGCATCACATAAATTCTCTTGCATTCCTCCTAACAGTAAAAATCAATTATCCTTGCCTTCATAAAACTCACAGCCTCTTTCTGCCTCTGGGGGCCATCCCTTAACATAAGTCCTACTCTCACACATGTCCTCTCAATACTGGTCTCAAAATCTATTTCCTCTGGAAGTATTTACTATTTAAACTGTATCACTTTGTGGATATTCCCAATACTTGTTGACACAAATTGTGGTAGAAAATTTGAAAAATATCAAGTTAATGTTTTTAATTCTATTTTCCTAGATGTAAAGCCAATTTTTTCAGATTTGAATGTAGATATTACATCTTATAACTCTTTTTTAACCTTTTAAACAAACATAGAATTATTATCTGAATAATGAAGCACATAAAAATTGCATAAATATATGTTCACGATAAATTTCAGGAAGTGATATTCCCTCTACATGACATTGCCAATCAGTATGAGTTTATATGAAATTCAGCACATTTAAATCATATGAGGGAAAGGTAGGTCATATATACTCTATTTTTTATGATTATGATTGTATATATGTGAAAGTATTGAAGTGAAAAAGTGAAAGATGAACATAGAGATAGTTATTTGATTATTCACTTTATCCAATCCAATATCGATAGCAGTATTCCATGGCATAATTATACAATTTTTTTAAAGATTTATTTATTTTGACATACAAGCTGGGGTGTAGGCCAGAGGTACGGGGGAGGAGGTGAGAGAGTTCACCAGAGACAGAGTGGGGAGCAGAACAGGAGGATCGACTGAAATACACTGCTGAGGGGAGCAGCGGGCGAGACAGAAGAGGTCTGCTGTGCCATGTAGGAAGCTCCTGGCCAGGGATCGAACTCATGCCACAGTCACTTCATAGTGCTGCAACTTAACCCGTTGCACCACCAGGGAGGCCTATAATTATATAAATTATTAAGTCATTGCAGAAAGTCCATTTAACTCTTTTTCACCCTCCCAAATTTTCTTCCCACCCTTTTTTTTTCCTTTATGTACTTTGACATATATATCTTCACCATAATTTTTATTTATCTATTGAATATAGATAAATAGAACTTAGAAAAACTAATATACCTTCTAAAAGAATAAAATGTGGAATGAATGGGAGAGTTTGAACTTCTTTCAAAGATAGGCATTCTTGATTGTCTATATAACATGTATTTCATCCATAATCAAATTTATTTTTCTGTTCAGATTTAATCTCTACCCCAAGTTACTAATGGGAAGATGATCTCCATTCTTAGCTCAAGGATATATTCTGATAAATCGAAGTTAATCCTAGAAATCTCATTCCATTAACCACTATATTCTTACAATGGGAATTTTCCAGAATTTTCCAAATTCTGGCAAATGGTAAAGAAAAGCCTATGAGGACCTGTGGGGATAGTTTTCCTTATTTTCCTCTATGAAAACATATATATGTGGCCCTGCAATGCCTGTAAATTCTTTACCAACATGAGCATAACCCTCTGTAGAGAAGCAGGGAGGACTGCAGATATGTGAACCACCAAATCTTGATTCTGCACTTCCTCTGGACTACTGTGATGCAAAATTCCATCCTTCTTTTACTGTTTAAATCACTTTGGCATCGTGATTTTGTCTGTTACATGCAGCACAGCACATTTTTAGCTGATACAAATGAGCAAATAATTCCAAATCTAAATATTAAATTTCTAGGTTATTTTCTTTTCTAAGACATGACGCTAAGAGTCCAGGGAACGTAATTTTTGAAAATTGGAACTTCTCAAAATGCCCTTATTTTCCTCTGGATCTTCCCAAGTAGGTTTCTGGCATGATGGATTAACACATCAGTCTTTCATCAGTCTCCTGCCTTTCCAACTCCTTTTCCTACTGTGCTTCACACAGAGGTGTCGACATTGCAGTGTCCATCAGGAAATCAATAATATTCATGTAAAGTCTGCTTTCTCTCAACATAACCAAAATTTCTAGTCCTCCAGCTGCATTGCTGCATTCTGTACAGAGAGAGAAAAACCAATTCTCCTCAATTTTGTAACATCCTTGCTTTCTTTGTTCCTAAAGTCGTTACAGTATTGCCCAAAATGACCTTACTTGTTTATGACTCTAACTCTTCCCTCAATCAGGGACCAAAAGCAGGCCACTAGAGAAATAAGATATACCATCTCACTGTCATCATGATATTGCCTCTCTCCCATATCTATTAAAAATGAAAAGTTTCAGTGCATTCAGCCAGACACTGTAGGGAGAGCAGGGTCCTAACATTGGAGGGTAATAGTTATGAATAAACCCCAGCCAAACAAGCCTTATTACTGTCTAAAATTAGGAAAATAGCCTTCACAGTTGGGTGTTTTTCTCATTAAAATTGCTATTTACTTTTTCTTGATTTTACAAACACTGCTTGTAGAAGTACCTTAAGGCAATTTCCAATTCTTTCTTTAATTTAATTAGATTTTTAAGTCACTCAAAATAGCAACACTTAGAGAGTTTCAATTTAGAACACATTCTGAATTAAAACCTGCACACAAACTGCATGTTTGTAGATCTAAGACAGTTATAATAACTAAAATAGTCATTTTACTTAGCCTACTAATTCCCTCATTATGCTCTAAATAAATGACCATCGTCTCCACTCAATGACAGCTGAAAGTTAGAATATTTATGGACCAATCTAGATGAAAGCATTTGTTATCCAGTACAGCTTGTTGACAGGTACTGCCAACTTACAATTTATAAGAGCTATGCAAATAGTGAGCCACTGGATAGCTGGAGATACACTAGAAAGCATATACTTGATTTAGGAGAGCATGTTTCCTATAAAAGGGGCCACCATTTTTCAGCTCCCATTCATGGCTGCCAGGTACAGTTGTATATTATACCCTCTGTTTTTTTTTTTTTCCTATGTAAAAATCTTCATATTTTCCAATATTGACTACTTTTTCAAAATCTCTCAAAACACTATTTGAAGATGCATATCAAAACCACAATAAAATGCAACTTCACAGTCATTAGGGTGGCCATTATAAAAACTTTTTTAGAAAAGAGAAATTAACAAGTTTGCCACAGATGTACAGCAATCTGAACACTTACGTATGCTAGTGGTAATGTAAAATGGTACATCTGCTATGGAAATAGATTGGCAGTTCCCCAAATTTAATTTACCATGATATGATACAACAATTCCACTTCTAGACATTTGCTAGAAGTTTTGAAAGTGGAGCCTTGGACCCAGATTTGTACGTCGGTGTCCATACTGGCACTATTCATAATAGGCAAAAGGTAAGAACAATCCAAATGTCCATCAACAGATGAATGAATAAATAAAATATGGTATATCCATAGCGTTGAGTGTTATATAATCTTAAAATGAATTAAAAGATGATAACTGAAAATATAGATGAGCCTTGAAAATATAAACTACGTTATTCCAAACACAAAAAAGACAAATATTGTATGGTTACATTTCTCCTAAGCAGATAAATAGTCAAACTCATAGAGACAGAAAGTGGAATGGGGTTTTCATGGGTTAGGGTAGGGTATTGGGGAATTATTGCTAAATGGATAGATTTTTAATTTGGAATGATGAGGCTTTGGGGATGGATAGTGGTAATGGTTTTACAATCATGTGATTATACTTAACACCACTAAAAAGTACATTAAAATTACTGACATAGTAAATATTATGTTATTATGTATCTTTTACCATAAGAGAAAAAAACACATCTCCAGGTTGGATTTGGTATAGGATCTGTTGTTTTTAGAAACAGAATTGTCATAGAAGATTTAACATACAAGTAATTGTCTACGGAAGATTAAACAGTGAAAGAGCAAACGAGGACATAAAGAACTAAATTTCCATAAATTGAGGATGTTTATTCAATAGGAGCACTTATACTATAGAAAATTTACTTCTTTTTAATGGAATTCAGATTTATAAAAATTGACTCCCAAATATCATTGAAACTAGTTATAGTAGTTCGAAATCAGCAGTATCTCCAATCTAACCTGAGATTACATATATTTTGAGGGAGATGGGGGTCCATGTAGCAGGCTGCACCTTCTGATGACTGCAAACAGGAGACATGAAGCAATACAGAATAGTAGGCAGTCTCAAGGTCGTGCTACTGTAGTCTGCCTATCACTTTTTTCCACTTTTTCTTATGACTTGAGACCCGATCCTCTGACTTTTCCTGGGTCAGAAGTTTTCAAGGGGAACCCAACGTGACAAGTTAAGGTCAGAGTTGGTCATTGATATTGGCTGATCAGATTATCTCCTCTGAGAATCTGAAAGTTGGAATCACTTACAAGCCCAGAGTGTTTGAGACAAAGTCTCATTAAAGACTTTACTTTCAGAATTGCAATTCTAAGTATTATGAGGTTGACTTATCAACTGTCTTTCTGTGACTTGAACAAAATTTTGAATTCTGAGAGATTTTCTAGTAAACAACCAAATTATAAATTTCTGGGTTTTTTTTTTTTTTTTTTTTTTTTTTGGTGAAAGCTCCTGCTTTCTTTGAAATACCCCATGTCAGATTTTGTTCTCATAATGCAAAACAAACTGCTACCATCAAGTTCAACACAATTCCCGATTGAATTGTTTTTGACCCTGAAAAAAACTAACATTTATTAGGAAGAATAAAAATGGAAGTAGGATAATTTATTTTAATTTCTTCAATGTAGTATAATTAAATATTATTTATTTTGTAGTTAAAAATTGTAAACAGATATTGCAAACATTTTCAAATTGAATAAAAATATGTGAAAATAAAAATATTAGGATCAATGTGCTTGAATTACCTATTTTTTTCAAACATGTAAGATTTCTAAACTTTGATATTTTATAGAATAAATTGAACAAGTATGCTATCTCTTTTTCTGCTGTTACATTAGCAAATATTTAAAATATGATAATTCAAGTGCAGGTACATGTGCAAGGAAAAATACATGCTCAAATGCATTGTAACCAGCAAAACTCTTGGAAGAAATTGAGCAACTCCAACACAGATTCTCTAAAAATGTTTATCATTTCAACCCATTATTTCAAACTTAAGAAACTTTCTTAAGCATATAACCCAAAATATGAAAAAGCGGCATTCACAAGTATATTCTAAGATGAATATATTGCTAAGATGCAATATCGAGATCACCAATGAGAGAACAATTAACTCTTCCCAAAGTATATCCCATGGCATATTAATTGTTACTTGAATAAAGGATTCTATAACCAAGAATGTTTAAAAATTTTTTAAGGAAGAATCTTCATGCTAATCCTTTTCAGAACATTAAAATACTATACACACTACAAATTCCAAGAGGACATTTCCTCAAAAACTTTATCCTTAGAGTGTTAAAAAATAACCAATGTTAAAAGTAATTAATTCTGTGGAAATTGTTTACAATTCATTTTATATGGGACAAGGATGATGAGGAGTTAAAGAGAAGATGTTAAGGTATTTTGGTTGAATAGTAATATTGTTTCGAAGGCAGGTTAATTGTCTTCTACTTTTCAAATTTTCTGCAATAAGTTTACAAAAGTTTATCCAAAAGAAAGTAATAAATAAAAAACACCTTCAGTTGATAATTTTAATATGAAAGTTAAGATAATAACCTAAAACATTTCAGAGATATAACCTTACTTCTGGAAATAGCTGAAAAAATACAAAAAGAAACACTGCTAATTTCCACTATTTTCTGTATTCTGTATTTCTGTGTTTGTGTGTGTGTACAATGTGTATACAAAGTGAAATATTTCCATGTACATATATCAGCTAGGTAAAGGAAAACATCTGTTTTCCTGATACCGACATGTCAACTATTTTGAGTTCTTCTTTGAGGTAGGAGGTATTTGAATTTCATTAATCACTCCATGCACTGTAATGAAAATGATTTAATATTTTTTCATCAACATATATGAAATTTTAAAAAATGAAGGCCCATTCAAGAGACAAGATGTAATGTATTTCACATTGAGATGCAAAGAGCCATGTATTCTAGAAGTGAAGGTAAATAGACTGATTCTCACATTGCTCATGAATCCAGATTCATTATATGACACCATGTTTCCATACTATAATAATGATCTAGAATTAGTTTTATCTTTTATGTTTCAATTTTACGACCACTTTGTCTCAGATTAGGGAAACAGGAGACATATAAAACCTTAAAAATTTTTTTCCTTCATCCACCCTTTAGGGCGGTTGAGGAGAAAGACTGAGGTACATTCAAACACATTAAGATGATTAAATTAATTTCTTCATTAGTAAGTTATTAATCAAGTTGTTAATGATTTATTTAATATTTAATTAATTTAAAATAACCATTAAACATATTAAAGTCAATAGAGTTTCTTTTTGAGGTGATGAAAATATTCTAAGATTGACTGTAGCGATGTTTGTTCATATCTCTGAATATAGTAAAATTCACTGACTCCCACACTACGAATGGGTGAACTGGGTGATGTATGACTTTTAATAAATAAAAGTCATTACTTTCATTTATTAAAAGTCATACATCATACAATTCAAATTTAACTAAGAAGCCAATTCTAAATCACCCACTGATGAGACATCTGCCATGATCTTAAAGAGTTTTGTTTGAATTTGTCAGTCTTTTATTTGAAACTAAAGAACATTTGTGTGGGTACATATAGATGATATTAATATAATACTTATTGCCTTCTGATCATATGAATATAACTTTATCATACTAAGATGTGGTATGCTTTTGAAATGAATTTTCACTGAAATGCTTTCTAAATGTTGTGATTGGCCAATAGCAAACACTTCTCAGATACTTTTCCTTTGGTATTATATATATAAACATTGTAGATTCTCAGGTTTCTCATCTTATGTAAAACCTGTATATCCATCCAGTCCTTAGTATACCTGGAAACCTCTGTGCAGACTAAGAAGTTCCAATATTTTATTATCTTCCACTATTATACTGAATATATATAGAATAATTTTTACCTGTGTACTGATAATTTTATCTGTCAACAATTATGTCCTTCTGTTAGGTAGAATGCAATTTTTTATCTATAGGAAAACCGTATTTTAAAATGAAGATGTATATCATGGTTTAAATATAAAAATTATCTTCTGGGACTCCCTAGTGGTTCAGGGGTTAAAGTCGCAGCACTATAAAGCTATTGCTAGCCACTGCAGCATGAGTTCAATCCCAGGCTAGCAAGCTGACTCATACGGTATAGCAGACCTCGCCTGTCTCCCCCACTGCTCCCCTCAGCAGTGTATTTCAGTAGATCCATCTGTCCTGCTCCTAACTCTGTCTCTGGTCAATCCTCTCACCCTACACACCTCTGGCCTACACCCCAGTTCTTGTATGCATAAATAAATAAATCTTTAAAAAAAAGAATTGTTCTATAATATTTTGAAACTCTGAATTGTCAGATCTATTTAATTGAAAAGGTAGGCAGAAAATCTGCTGAACCAAGGCAAGTATTTTGGTAAAGAGACAGTTTGAGCTCTAAATCTATCATTCCATGTCCTAAATTTTATGAAATAATTATATAAAATCCTGTATTTAATAGTAATTATATCAATCAATCTTTAATGCTTTATCAAAAGTAAATCTGTCTTTAATTATTAATAACCAAATTTAGCTGTACTTCACAAGTTTTCAAAATTAAATAATCATAGAACAAAATGAATGTATATGTTCAGGAGATTGTATTATGTAACTCTTTTCTTAAGCGATTTATTCTGAATCTTTGCTTAAAAAAGAAAATATGATTATTTATAGCCTGACCTAGAGTTTAAAAATTACAGAGATGTGCACTTTACTGATAGTAAAATGATTTTGCAGACAAAGAAATGTCTGGCTCTCTTTAGAAAAGTAATTCTCACCAAAGAAATTTTGTAACTCTTAAATCCTAAGGAGTCATGAAAGAAGTATTTCATGGTTCCTAAGATTCTTGAATAAATTAAGCTTGTTCACTACTAGACTTGATTTGAGTGTTCTAGATCTAGTCCATCAAGGAGTCCTTCTTTTTGTATCTTCACTTTTAGAGGTCCTTAACTCTACCTGGGATTTCATGTGCATCTAAAATAGAATAAAACCATTCTTTCTGGAAAATCATTTAAAACACCTGTGATGATTAATTTTATGTGTCTAGTTAACTGAGCTAATTGATGCTGGACAGTAAAATATGATTTCTGGTTATGTCTGTAGGGTGTTTCTGGAAGAGATAAAGACCAACTTTATCAATGTAAATGGATATTATCAAATCCATTAAGGGTTCAAGAAATAGAAACCAAAAAAAAAAAAGGCAGAGAAGGACAAATTTATTTTCTTTGCTTATGAAGGGATATTTATCTTCTTGGGACCTCAACCAGCATTCCTAATTCTCAGATTATCAGACTCAAATTGGGATTTACACCATAGGACTTACATTATCGATATTACATTCTAAGGTCATGAAGAAAGGTGGAAGGACATTGATGAAACGTACACATATACAAGTGTTTCATGTAGTAGTAAGCTTGAGAAAACTTGAGAAAGCAAGAATGTGTGTAAGATGAGAGGCTAATCAAGAGGATATTCTGAGTACATTGAGTTATTCTTGAGTTGCCAGATGTTTTTCTTTGGAATTAAGCCATCTGTGTTTTTGAATTTTTGCTTATGGGTGTTAGCTTCTTTCCCTCCCACAGACACTGGAAAATAGGGGTTCTCTCTTCCTTGATGATTATATTTCAAAGGGATGGCCCCTAGGTTCTTGAGGAAAGTTCTTATAAAACTGGTAAAAGGCTGGGAGGTTTCAATTAGTATCAAAAGGGCAGTGAACAGATATGTAACTGCCAATTTTCTAAAGTCACTGCTCTAAAGAGAGGGAAGTCAGGAGCCTGTACTCAATAAGAAACCTGTCTACAGTTTAGTTAAAATAATGTGAACATTAAGGTTATCTTGTTCAACTGTTACGTAGGTCATAATAAACACTTTAAATGAGCCATTGTTTTTAAAATAATTCTATAGTTAAAACCTTGTAAAGGCATAATTTTAGATTTCTGTATGTAATTTTCTTAAAATTAGGTATATCTGAAAATTCTATTCCCTTTCAAATATTATAATATTCAGAAGGAAATATCTTCAGATAAAGTGTATATGGTTTTCAGATTTCAGTGTTTTGTAACACAAATCTGACATTTGATACCTGTGTGAACTGATGTGAAGAACCTGGGTCTTTCTTGGAAAATGAGATAATAGCCACCATATGTAGTCTTTGGCTAGATTTACAGGATATTACTATAAAGTGCCTGACACAAACAAGCACATAGGTAAGAATCATCAAATCCCAATTCCCTTCTCTTAGTAACCACAGAACTGCTGTAAATAAAGCTTAGATTAGAAAATATGATAATTTTCAGATGGGGTAAATAGCTGTTTTCTTCCCCATCTCTTTTTCCCCCTCAGACACATAGAATTATATACTGTATGACTGAATATTTAAAGCAACAATATTGAAGTCATCAGTTTGGGAATTCCATGCCTTAGTGCATCAGCGATTCCCTTAACTGGACCAGAGTTTCTCCATTTGCCAGATAAACATAAAATGGAAAGCATTTTCCCTTCACAAGGGTGTTTTAGAATTACTGAAAAAAATATCTTTTTAAAGTACATGAGATGAAATTACTTCTCTTATTAAATATGTGATGAATAGTTGGTAATACATTTTCTGTGATGTTCTAAGAGTCTGTAGCTCTAGGAGGCAAAAACCCTTTTCAGAGTCTAAAGACAATTGAATTACCTGTTAAATTGGGGAAAAAAAATCACTGAGAACACTCAGTATCCACATGGAAAAATATG
Source organism: Scalopus aquaticus (assembly GCA_004024925.1). Lineage (NCBI taxonomy): Eukaryota > Metazoa > Chordata > Mammalia > Eulipotyphla > Talpidae > Scalopus > Scalopus aquaticus. The sequence continues at coordinate 109,200 of PVIJ01002474.1, read as the reverse complement.
CTATTATACTATACTTCAGTAAAATACCTATAACACTGGAAGGGAAGTTAAATATGATCTAATTTCTTGGCCATATCTACAAGAGACAAGTGCTTTACTGGGACATAGCCAAGTCATTTCCTTTTATAGAGCAATTCACCATCAAAGTAGACATACACACACACACCCCCACATAGCACACACACTATATACACACTATTTATGTGTGTGTATGTCTATATATGTATGTGTGTATATATGTATGCATGTATAAAGTCAGGACTTTACCCACATAGAGAATATAATACATACTAATTAGTCAATACATATTTTATATATTGATAACCTGTACAATCAAAAAAATGTTTTAAAATATAAAAGTGGTCAGTGAATGTTGATAAAAGAATCCCAATGTTTATTAGTTTATCTCTGAAAATTGTAAAATTTCAGCTTGAGAAGGACTTTCCACCTAAGATAAAACAGTTTTGATTAGAAAAATTAATGTTTTAAATAAGATCAATATTTACTGGAAAGGGAATGAAATTTATAATCTTTGTAGCAGGTTATAGTTATTATACTGAAAGCATTCATTATAAATGATCCTTAAAAATATCTAATGGTATCAAAGATAAACAAAATTGGATACAACAGTGGCAAGGACAGATTTTAATCAATAATAACATTACAATAGAGGAAAGAGTTCCAAGTGTACTGAACTCTAGTTGTCACTGTGTATTCTAAAAGGACAATGAAGAATAGGGAGGGGGCTAAGCAGAAGATCAGTATAGCTAGGGAAGTGAAAAATAATTTTTTAAAAAATTGGGAAGTGGGGACCTTCTTGGTGGCATAGGGGGTTAAGTCTCAGCACTATCATGCTGTCACCTCTGCAGCCTGAGTTCGATTCCAGGCCAGGAAGCTAACACATATATGGTGCAATAGACCTTTCCTGCTCACCTGCTGCACTCCTTAGCAGTGTATTTCAGTAAATCTGCCCATCTGCTTCCCACTCTGTCTATGGTGACTCCTCATACCCCGTGTACCTCTGGCCTATGATCAGTTCTTCTATGTATAAATAAATTAATCTTTTAAAAAAAGCTAAGAAGGGTAGTTGTCCCACATGAGATGTGTTAGGTTTGTTAACTGATATTCATCAAAGTTAGGTTCCTATCCTCTCAAAGATATTGGGGCACAAGGGTCCTATCTTCATATGTTGTCAGGTATAAACAGTGAAATTCTTTTGTTATTTTTGAGTTTTCTCAGGCAGGTATTTTAAAGGGGAATAGGGTCACCCTTAGGGATATAGCTCTAGGCTCTTATAAACTATATTAGTGTTTATGTGAGACTTTATGGACCAAGGTCAAGGCCCAGGTGAAAAGAGGACTCAGAAGAGACTAGCTTGAATTTGATCAAGGAGAGAAATTTGTTAATGGAGACACTGAAATTAGAATTACAGCCATAAACTGACTCTCTCTAAACTCTTCTACTAGCTTCTGGTTGGCAATGAGTAGCATAAATTCCTTTATTCATTCATCAAATGTTTGTTAAAGTCAAGTTTTCTGTATCATACAGAATACCAGTATTTGACATTGTCTATCACTTAATAAACTGGTATACAGATAATATGAATGAGAACTACAAGAGAGGATGAAGCAAGATAATGTAATGGACAGATGTTGCACTGATGAATTTGGGTGTTATTCTGATAGGTTTGGGTTTGTTTATTCTAGTTGTAAGGGGGAGATATATGTGGAGGTATTCAAGTGTAGATATAGCAAAGAGGCTTTTAAAAAAATTTGCTACCACTTGAGGAATTATTAACTCTATAGAGGCAACTAAAATGACTATTTTTATATGTTAGCTCTTGTAATTAAAATTTTATTTTTGATATAATATGTAGGTTACTTTGTTCTACTACTTTAAAGGACAAAATAGGGACATTTATTAGCATTTCAAAATGTTTTCTTTGGGAAAAGTTTGGGAACCGCAGCTATTGTTCCAGGTTCAGTGTGACAGACTCTTAAGATATTAACTCAGCTTTCATCTGTTATTAGGATTGTTTAGCTTTATGGTAACATTCAGGCTACTATAGAGCAACTAGAGCATTTTCAACTAATCTGCCTCTCCCTCAAAACTCCCCAATCTGTATGTCCTTCTGTCTGTCTCACCACATGGATATTAGTATCCATGAATGAAAGCCAGGGTATCTGTGGGTCACCTTGACACATGGAAGCTACAAAATATATCTTCTACCAATCCTTTATATTGCAGGTCCCAAGCCTGCTTGACAACTATTAGCTCTTCCACTCCAGTACTGACTTCACACAAGAAGAAACACCAGTTTTCTTTTTCTTAGCTCCACTCCTTCAAGAGTGTGCTTGGGTAATGGACTCTTTCTCTGAAAAGCTGCATGAGACCAGACTGAAGTTAAATCCTTTCTCACAGTTTCATTGTAATAACCTCAAGTCAATATTTTCAGAAATCATATTCCTTAACTATTTTTGCAATTTTTTTTTACTTACACACACCTCTAATATTTTATATGTAGGAAAAAGCAAGCTAGAATACCACCAAAACGTGTATTATGCTATAAAGTATAAGTATCCACTTCTTAAAATGTGTTACTCTTGACTGATATAACTCGTAAGTCTTTTGATACTTTTTTAATAATTGTAGAAGTCTCCCTCTCATTCATTGTCACTGGCATCTTTAAAACTTTTTGGAGATATTTATTTATATCTGTATCTACTTTCTCTAATGTCACATCTACCATTTTCTCTGGACTATCAGTTTTCATAGGGTTAATATCAACTGGGGGTTTTAAACCATTTTCCCAAGATATATTTTCATCCTGGGGGGACATCATCAGTATACATTTCATTTTCTTTAATTTCCATATGGAAGCTCATAACATACTTTATTATACCAAGTAGCAGTAGATGAAACATTAAAGTAATGCTTAGCACATAAACCACTTGTTAATATTACACCAAGTAGCAGTAGATAAGATACTGAAGTTAACATACCAAACATTTGTTTTTATTGCAGTGCAATTTCGCCATCCTTCCCAACAGAGTAATTTTACTCCCATATAACATATATTTTCTGTGACAGGGATGGTCACTAAAGTGTTCAGCAAATTTAGGATTCCTTCTGGCCTGGGGACTTAATGATACCCAGTTATTAAGGAAAAGATTTTTATCAACACTGGTTCCCACATATTAATATAAGTTATAACCCATTTATTCTATAGGGAGGACACAGTACTGGTTTTTCATCTACTCAATACCCACTAACTGTACCACAAGAAACAACTTTTAAATTCATGGCACACAGCTGAAAGGGAATGATGATAAGGGCTACATGATCCAGTGATATCCTGCTTAATTTAGATGAGTGCTATAGCGTTTCAATAGATACGTCTCTCTGGATTTTGTTTCTATAATACCCAGGCATCACCCTTAAAACACAGTAGCAACAAAGCACACTGGAGAGTCCTTCCTTGGCGAAGATACTGGCCTGCCCAGGGTTGTTGCTAGGCATCATGTCCCAAGTGGGTTTTTCTCCCCGTTAGGTAACAATACAGTTTTGCCAAGTCCTTCTTGCCCATTCCTAGAAATAGATGATAGATTGCAGAGTTAAAAGCTATCAGGTCAATTTCTACTAATTGGCAATAAGGCAGCATTTAGGCTAATTTGGTCACATTAGATGAAGTGAGCATCTAAACCAGGATTTCCTAGAGAATAAATACAATCATGTTTAAATGAATGTATTAATAATATTTTAAGCACCTATGCTCCCTTTAGCTGCAAGGATGGCAAGTACAATATTAATCTAAACCAGTAGATCTGATAAACCAAAAAGAAAAGTTCTATAAGGTATGAAGACAATGATGCTATAGCTTTACTTCCTGTCACATATTCCCAGTATACAGAAACTTTCCTTAAAAGTGTTCTTCCCTCAAACCTCGCATATTCAGATAAGCACACACTAAGTTTAAGAAGCTAGCCTTTCTCATACTTACCATTCTTAGTATAATACATGATCATTGAATATTGTGCTTTTGTCACATTTTGATTAAACTCATCATGGTGAAAAGTATTCCTTAGGAGATGTAAGAAGGGGACACAAAACACTTAGCTATTTCAAAAGATCCATTGGAGTACTCCAGGAACTAGGATCAGTGCAATGTAATCCATCTGTCAGCAATGAGATTGTCCTTAACATCACACAAATCTCCTAATGCCATTGCTATATGCCATTGTTTCATCCATCGTGGCATTGCTTGAGCAACCTGTGCCATCCCACCTCATGTACCAACTATTTCCCCCCAGGGGCACACCAGGACATTTGCCTGGGTTTTCCAGTGACCTTGTGGGCTATAAATGTTTGTTTTGGGGGGTATCTCCAAATGTAATTCTCCCTAGGAGTATCTGTAAGGTCTTCCTCAATTGCACTCTTTCTCCCTAGGCTACTCTCATGTATCAGTTGTTCAGTGAACTATTTGCCCGCCACGCCGTCATGGACATGATGCAGGAAACTCTATTCAGATACATCCCTAAGACTAAAAACCAAGTTCTTCTGTCACTGTCACATATATCGCTCTCAATTCAATTCATTGTGTATATGCATTTCCTTCTGCAGCAAGGGTTCATACCACCTACTTGCAGATAGCAGCAGCTTTCCACATGGAGTCCCACGATTCAGCATGGGAATTCCCATCAATGAATCAGACAGATGATTTTCCTCAGTGAGTTGCAGACCACTCAGCGATAAGAGTGAGCAGCTCTTCAGGAGCAGATAGACTATCTGCTCCTCATAGAATCAACTCTCTAAGAGCTGATCTCTCTAGCTTGTTACCAAGTGTATCATTTATATTTTATCAAGGAACTTGTCCTACAGCTCCTTCTTTGTTTGAAGTTCTTTCTTATATCATCCATGCCATCATAAGTAATTTTAGCTTCAATACAGTTTGATGTTTCTAAGGTGTGTGGGCTACCACACACATAATATCTACCACAGCCAAAGAGTGTGCTAGTTCTTGTCTCTCACATTAGCTGTTCTTAGACAGAGAGAACATCAGGGAGTTTTTTAGTCCAAAGTCTAGCAGTCCCCTTGGAGTAACATTCTAAGGCTTTTTTTTTTTTTTTTTTTTTTTTGCCAGAGGCTCAAGTCTTGTATGTTTTTAGTAGTGGACTTATCTGGCAGCACTGGTTAAGACAGAATTATAAGATCTTGAGGGACAGATTGGGCTACTCTCTGCTCTGGATAATATTCAAAACCATTTCTTTTGCTAGTCACTTAATATATTGGGGCCAATAGGATTCCCATGTATGATCTATGTGCTTTCCAAAATCCAAACAACCTTTGAAATTTTGCACCTCTCTCTTATTAACGAAGACCAGATGGGATTTGCTCTTTATTGTTTGTAAAATGCCCCTGATATCCTTAGCCAAGATTATTTCCAGGGAAAAAAGGGCAGGCTCCTGCCCTGAATGTAGCCTGAATAATCAAGTAACTACAACTTATAAATCCCCCTAGTGAGAGGAATAATGTTATGTTATGAACCTCATGCAAGAACAGACAAGTCTGTAACAGAATCTTGGAGAATGTGAATAACCTCAAAGTAAAACAGTAAAAGTATATGTAGTAGATGAATGGAGTTTCTATTGTGGAGATATAAACTGCTTGACATTCTTTTCAAAATTGTGAGATGATGTCAGCATACTATCACCATTGGCTCATCAAACCTTCTCATAGTTTTTCCATAATTAGGGGGACTTTATTTTTTCCTAACTCTGGATTATCTCCCAGAATAGAAAACATTAAGATAGGGAAAATTGATGAAAATTTGATTTTACCACTTGTTTAATCAGAACTGAGTTTCCCTGCTGCCCTCCTAAGTCAGTTTAGTATTGACTACTGAAGAATATTAGGACGACTGTAAGGGCTCCCAATTAGCAGAACCTATTCAAACTTGGTAGAAGGCAGATGTCTCCAACATTAGCTGTAGGCAGATAAGAGCAAGGCATTCTGTTCAAGTACCACATTTTTCCCAGTTATACATTGAAGCAAAGGGTTCTGCTGCCTTTCTTTAGCATAACCCCAAGTGGAACATAACTAGAGCTATGGTACCTTCTATCACAGGATCTCCATCCCTTCTTAGCTGCCTTTTCAGCTTCTTAATATTGTCTTCTTGTTCCCTGGACATTAATGGTAAATTATGTGCCAATATCATGTATTTTAAAAAATTTTACCAGCCTTAAGATGTTTTACTTTAACCAAAGGGCATGGCCTTGGAACTTCCTCTGTAGTGGTGGGGGAGGAAGGAAGTGGTTAGGGTAGAACATCCTAAACTAGGCTTCAAGTCAAACTTTTTTGGTTTCTACCGCTTCAGCCTCGGGAGTACATTTAAGGAGCTTGAATCAGCACCTTTTGTTATTATTCCCTAGCAGCATCATTAGATTAAAATTCATTCAGCCTGGGTTAAAGGAAGCGTCTCTCATGGGATTCATTAAGTGAGACAGCTGCCAGGTATGGCACAGATTTTTCTCTTTCCAACTTCTAATAATGATCTAGTAAATCTTTTGAAAGAATCCATTAAATGTCTTCCATTTTTATCCCTTGTCTTAATTGCCACCTAATTTACCCTCTCCTTATTTTTTTAGCTGCCCCTGCCTGCCCCACTATGCTCGTTTCACTTGACTGTCTATATTACCAGTAATCCGGGATATAAATCCATGTAACACAGTCACCCAGGTATCAAATTCTCATCAGGATGTCCCAAATCCAGTGCTGTTTCCTGCATTGCACTGATTTGACTTAAGGGTTTGAAAGCCAAGTCTATCTCTGACACCATTTTCTAACACTACAGGCAGGTGTGGTTATAGGTGTGACTTGGCAATTAGACTCAAGAGGCACAGGCAATGTTTAACAAAATATTATGTTTGGCATGTATGTATGCCAAATATTATGTATGGCATTAAGGAAGGAAATAAAGTGGTACATGCAGTCGGTTCAGTATTTTTATCTCATCCTTGTCTCATCGCAGCAGCTACCCCAGTACACAAAAGAGGAAACCTGCAGCCTCACCCACATGGTCATGTATGGCTGCCACAGATGAGAGCCAAAGCAACTGTAGGTCGCCTTGACACATGGAAACCTCAGCTTTTATTTCCCACCAAGCTTCTATACCATAGTTCTCACAAAGGCCTGATGCCAATGTGCATTCCCTATAATCTGAGACAGATGTTGTGTTCCACACAACAAATGAGGCAGACAAAATATTCCTCATTTATCTTTACTGTTTCCAAGGAAACAGTGCAATGAGAACTGGAGATCTTTCTAATGAGCCTGATACTCAAGTCTGATAGTGACCCTTTACTTACAAGAGTTACATACACACCAACACACACACACACACACACACACACACACACACACACAAATTTAATATATACATACATACTTAATATATGTGTCAATGTGTTAAGTGACAATTTTTCCATTTCTTCATTTATATTTAGTATCGATTTATCATATTTTATTTAGCCTTTTTTTAATTTGTGAAATGTAACTATGGAAAGGTACATAAAATATAATTCACAGTATAATTGTGTTTATATATAAAGACCTATGCAGCCACAGCTCAAGCTGAGAAAATGAACATTGTTAGCACCTCAAAAGCCTTCAAACCATCATTTTCCATGTCAGCTCTCCTCAGTGATTTTTTCTGACCCTGTTCATGTGTTTATCTTTTATGTTAATTGTAAATGTCTTTCTTTAGACTTTTATCACTGGGTATGTATCACTAAACAACTTAGTTAAGATTTTCCTGATTTAAATTTTATATAAATACTATATATGTTCTTTTCTATCTTACCTTTTTTATTAAAGAAGGGGGCTCAATATTATCTTTCTAAGACTATCATCATGTTGTATGTAGGTTGTAATGGTAGTTTGCTCATTTTTATTGCTATTTAGTGTTCTCTGATATGGAATAATATTATCTACTTATTTCAATACCTTATTAATGATCATGTGTGTTATTACAAGTTGAAAGTAATGCAAGTAACCCTATAGTATTCTTCTCTAAGGAAAAGATTTTTATTTTTCAAAGAAAGGAAACCATGGATAGATGTGTACCCAATATTATTTAGTGGTAGAATTGGCCTTAAACCCAATGCTTTGTGACTCCAGAGTCCATGTTCTGAATTTTTTCACTAGACCCTTGCAGTAAGAAATCTAGTATTAAACTAAGATAGTGGCAATCGAGATGAAGAAAATGGACAAATTCAACCAATTCAAAGAACACAAATTCACTATGATTTGGTGATAATTTGAAGTAGTCATAACAGGAGATGAAAAAAATAATAATACATTGATTAAACATCCACCTTGAATAGGTGGTTGGCAGTATCATTTACTGAAATGAGGATTACAGAAGAAAGATGAGTCAGAAAATCAAAATTTTAGTTTGGCCTTAACGTTATCACTTTGGTACTGACAAAACAATTTAATGTCTAATAATAATAGCTAAAATTTATTGAGAACTTACAATTTTCTAGGAATTTTTCTAAATTCTCTAAATGAACTCATTTGATTCTCACATAAACTTATGAGGTAGAGTCCATTCTTGTGTCCATTTTCTAGGTGAGGAAACTGGGGCAAACAACTCAGTGGTACCCCAACATTATAAAACCTGTAGATAAGTTATATCATAAGCAGCTGCTTCTATAGCTCATGTTCATGAAACAAGAAATTGTGTCTTTTGATAAAAGAATGCAGACGCAGTTAAGTATACAGTATACAGTATACGCAGTTAAGTATACAATTTTGATTCTTAGGCAAGAGATCTGAGGTGGAAATAAGGACTTGAAAGCTGTCAATATATTCAAGCCAATGATTGCATGGAAATAGGTGAGTCAGCCTCAGAAGATTGTGTTATGGGACCAAAATTATGGGCCACATAATGAATTCAGTGGGATACAGGGCAAAAGAATAACACGTTAGAGTTGCCCAAAAATGCAGTGAGTGGGTGGGTGGGCCTTTATTTTCTGTTTGTAGTTCTCAGCCAGAGATGAATTTATGCTTCATGGAAACATTTGGCAATGTCTGGAGGCAATGTTGATTAGCATGATTGGGAGTGAGTGTACTGGTGGTATTTAGTGGATAAGAAGCCCCCTTTCTATAGGCCACTAAACTGCAAGACACAGGACAAACCCCTATAAAGAATTATCCTGATCACAAAGTCAGTAATACCAAGGTTGAAAAATCCTGTCCTGCACAGATCAGTCATTAGATATACCCCTTGCCCCAGGAAGTACTGCAGGTAAGGAAACTCTCAGTTAATAAATATTTCCTGACTTCCAGCTGCTCGAATAAGTCGTTTATTTTGGAGAAATGAAAGCCTGCTTTGCAACCACTTACAAGGATCAGCAGTGTAGTAACCATGCCTTTTTATTTTCTGTAACTACAGTGCTTTGACATCTTGAGGACCCTGAAGAAACTGCCCCTTCTAGAACTAGCCAATTTCTAGAGATAATAGATTAGCCCAGAAGCACATCTTTCTTATGCAAATCAACCATTCAGTTCTCTCACACTCCACCATCTCTACCCCTTGCTCATTCTCAATCACTCTCTTCCTGTTAATCACCTCGGAGTTAGGAACTGGACCGTTGGAGAGAGACCTTACAACCCAGAGACTGCTGAATTATTCACACTAGCCAATCCTAGATCATTTTAGTTGCCTCGTCCAGTCCTTTCTTGAGAAACTATAATAAAGGCCCTTGCTCAGGTTTCCCTCTTCCAATCTCTGCTTCCTAAAAAACTCCCGTGTTTCCCCGTGAGCTTCTATATCGTGCGTCATGCCCACCACCTTGAGAACTGTGAGTAATAAACTTTTCCATAGCAATCATCTTTTTTGTTGGCCTAATTATAGCTGAATAATAATACCTACATTTTAAACCAGGCAGGTGATTTGAATGATGGATTTATTTTTGTTCACCTTTTTTATGTCCTTTTGTCTTGAAAGTATTTTTTTAAAAAATAACTTTGGCTACAGACTGAGTTCTATATTTTTTACTAATCTCATACGTATTTTTCTTTTTAAAAATCTGTTTATTCTTCACGATAAAAGTATGTTCACATAGAGTTTTTGGCCATAAACATTATAGGTGAGTTGTCTTAGTTTTATTCACTATCTGGTTGTTACCCCATCCCATTTCTGATTTTAAGTCAGTGTTTATGGACATGAATTTTCTTTCAAGTATTTAGTAAAGTATCTCACTTGCATTACTTTGCAAATAATCAGTAATTCACCTTAGTCCATGTTAATGAGCCAGGCAGTATTTATTTACAAATAATTAATTTTCAACTTTGTTATTAATAATTATTATTGTATTGAAATATAATATAATGGCATAAACAATTTTAGCTTGTCTATAAATTATTTTACTTTTCTTTGTGGTCTATTAGATGTCCAATTGTTGAAAATGATCCAATGGCCTTCATACAAAGTGTTTATGCTGCTTAGTTAGGGCATATTCAATCCATATTTTAACTAAATTTTAAATCAAAAAATTATACACTTTATATTTTTACATTTTTTCCTACATGTTTCTTTAAAATCTAGATGTATCTTCAAAACTACAGTTCCCCCCAATTTTTCCTTGTAAAATTGAATAGTTTTTATTGTAAATATTTTGTAGCTATGTTATTGGTTATTTGTCATATAAAGGCTTATGCTTCTGATATCTTCATCATGAGTATATCGTTTTTCACTATAAAATGAAAGTTATTTGGGGGATTCTATGATTATTTGTCACAGACTCTAATATAGGTGATTTTAAAATTATACTTTTCTTTTTTATCTTTATATAACTCTAGCAGTTCTTTTTTTTTTCCTTGTCTTTTTAAAAATAAATTTAGGTCATATTTCCATAGATATATCTCATAGGAATAGCATGTAATTTGTCTTTAGTAGGAAATTTAACTCATCCAACTTCAAAACCCTTAAAGCTTTTATACCTGAAAAACTTGTTTTTAATGCGTTTTCTTCCCTGATTCTTCACAAACTATGACTTTATTACTTTTTGCTAGTGCTTTGTAAAACATACATCTTATTTTAAAGTTTAACAGATATATACAAGTCAAAAAATGAATTCTTTTTTTTTTAAAGATTTATTTATTTTTACAGACAAGCTGGGATACAGGCCAGAGGCATGGGGCGGCGAGAGGGTTCACCAGAGACAGAGTGGGAAGCAGAACAGGCAGATCAGAAATACACTGCTGAGGGGAGCAGCGGGTGAGGCAGGAGAGGTTTGCCGCACCATGTGGGATTCTCCCCAGCTGGGTGTTGAACTCGCATCGCGTGCTGCTGACAGCTCCAAAGCGCAGCGCTCAACCGCTGCGCCACCTGGTAGGACCCCAAAAATGAATTCTAACAATCAATTTCTCAAATAAAATAGTGTTTTAATAACAAGCAAGGTAATTCTGGTGATTAGTATTATTTTACTTTGCTCTCTGCATCACTCATTCACTTCTTAGTTGGGAAATAGAGGATTGTTATTGTCTAGAATTTGAGACTCACTCAGATTATTATTGCTATTTTTGCATGTTATATATTATGTTTTAGGAATAACTTTCATATTTTGTCTCAAACTATTTATAATATTGGACCCATATTATTCTTTATCATTCACTTGCATTTCTAATACTAGACAATCTTTAGTCTTTTAATTCATCTCTTAGCTGAACTTATGCATGTTTTTGAGTGTTTTGTTTATTTTTTTAAAGATTTATTTTTTTATGCACTCAAGAACTGGGGTGTAGGCCAGAGGTCAGGGCGGGGAGAGGATTCACCGGAGACAGAGTGGGGAGGAGAATAGGCAGATGTACTGAAGTACACTGCTGAGGGGAGCAGCAGGCGAGACAAGCAAGGTCTGTTGTACCATGTGGGTCAACGGGGATCAAACTCTCAGATCAAACTCATGCCACAGTAGTTGGCCATAGCTTTATAATGCTGAGATTTTAAACCCTGCACAACCAGGGAGGTCCTTGAGTATTTTGTTTAATCAAGGAGAGTCTTTATAATTGCATTTCTTGTTTTAATTTCTATCTACCTCTCAATGTATGTCATTCCCATACCAATATATTTTCTCCTTGCATTTTTATCTTTTGCAGGAGCATTCATATTTTCTTAAGTTGTATTAATTAAGGACACAAAGAAGATGCTTTTTAAAAAGTGCTTTAAATTTTTGATAACAAATCTCATCAAAAAATACGTCCTTGCAGCTTAAGTACTATTACATCTCTTTTCGGTAACATTTAGATATCCTTTATATCTTTTATACTAATAAGGAAAAAATGTCTCCAAACATGGCATTTGCTCATATATTATGGATGAATTCATGATTCTATTATAACCTTCCCTTAAAATGGATTTTGAGCCAGAGGGTTTCTGATTGTGCAGAGTCTCCATCACAGTGTCTTACATCCAGGATACATTTATCTTTTGGTTATCTATGATTTGAAAAGGTTCATTTATGCCTTGGTGATTAAAAATATTCTTCAATACTCCTTGCTGGATAGAGAGGGGAAAATGTAACACACACACTGTAGTGATCACAATAGCTCTCTACCAGTACTGCCACATCCCTGGACCACTGGCTGGATTAGAATAATGATCATTATTTCCAGAATGAACAGGGAGAGCTACAAATGGGAGAAACTGGAAGACTGAGCAGTCTTGTGTTTTAGAAAGCAGATTTTTCCTCTAACTTGCAGGAAATGAAGTTTGATGTTGTGACTTTTCAGACATTGTGGCTGGAGGCCAAAAGACTGTCTATGGAAGAACAGTAAAAACTGATGACCTCTAGGTTTACATATTTGCTATCTCTTCTGATAGTTAATATGTTAACCTGACTGGTCGGGGTATGTGCAGATATCTGGTTAAACACAGTGTCTAGGTATGCTTGTAAGTTTGTTTGTGGATATGATGAGCATTTGAATCTGTGAACTAAGTAGGTGATCCTCACCAACATGTGGCGGGGAAAATCATCCAGGCTATTGAGAGTAAATGGAACAAAAAAGAGGAAGAAATGTTTCCCTTCTTTACTGCCTTTATGCTTGCACTGGAGCATAGTCTCATCTTCTGCTCTTCAACAGGGATTTACATCATCAGTTCCCCTGGTTCTCAGGCCTTCACACATAGACTTAACTATACCATTAACTTTCCTGTATCTCCACCTTGCAGATGGGAAGTTGTGAGATTACTCAGACTCCACGATTGTGTGAGTTAATTCCTCACATTAAATCATTTATATCTATGTATCTATTTAACCTATTGTTCTCTCTGGAGAATATATACTCAAGAAGCAAAGATATTTCGGCATAATCTAGTGATTATACTTGCTCTTTTCAGTTCTAAGAAACTTACAATTTGTGTTGATAATAATGGTTGTCTTGATTTGGGGGTTTTTGAATGTTCATGTTCTAATATTTTTATAGATATTGTATCTAGAAATTAGGAAAGATTTGATCAGGCTAATAGAACTCATACTGATGCTTTACCCATCATTTAAAATGTACAGTTCATATAGTTAGCACATTTTAGGTTTTTTTGTAATAGCATTTCATCTACTGGTTAAAAATAGAATGTGTTTTTTATGTGTAGATATCTTCCAGCCTCTATTCCCATTTTCCCACATCTGATATTTTCTAACTCCCATCTGCAGTACTGGAGGTTCTAGGATAAACCTGACCTGATGACTTCTAGTTCAAATTTCAGACACTGTATGTTGATACCAGTGCCGCTGCTCTTGGTATAGTTTTGAAAATTTCACCTTGGTTTCATTCTCACATGTGAGTTATGAAGATTGGGCCCTGTCTTTTCCTCTGTGGGTTCAAATCCCTCTCTTAGTTACCTGTTAAGTACTTTCGGTCCTCTGGGTTTACCCATCTCCTAAAACAACGGGAAGGATTACACTCCTGCCCTAAAATTCAGAGCCTGCTGCCAGGTCTGATGAGGACATTCCAGTGATACTTGGCTGCCTCCACATCTCTGCCCCCTTGTTGGGATTTCTAAACCTGTCTCTCTTAGTAGATTTCCTCTGACACTACTGCTTCCAAAGTTAACATCTATTATGGGTCCCTTTTGAAAAACCTTTTTAAGTAGTGTTGCATTGTAATACATGAGTTTTAGTTATACATCATTAAAAATTAATGTGTGTATATACTTCACTAAGTTACCTACTGAAAGTCCTATTCTGTCCTTCACCTTACAATTTTGTGCTCTAATTCCCAAAATTTGCTTTTCCCAACTCCTGGCAGCTAGTTTTTATTTCATCATTATAGTTAGACCTAGAGATGATAAAAGTTTCTGCAGGATTATCCGAGCCCTATTTCTGGGGCCAAACTTTGTCATATTCAAAAATAAGAAAATGTCACAAAAGAAGACATTCTTACATCTGGGTTAGGCTTGCCAGTTACTTCTTTCTCATTCTAGTCAACACTTGGCTAATCCATCACCAATTTAGGTGGATATACGTCCAAAACATATTTTAGACCTGACCAAATCTCACTAGCTTCACTAGAAGACACCATTACATTTTATCTAGAATGAAACAGCCTCTACAGTTCTCCCCATGGTTACTCTCATCGCCACCCCATTTCATCTCTGCCAGGCAACCAATCTCTCCTGTGTTTCAAGCTCCTCAGGAGTTTTCCATTGCTTTAACTGCACTTAGGTCTTTGATCTGATCCAAGACTTCAGCTTTTTTCCCAGCTACTTTTCCCCTCTCACTTATTATCTTTCAGTTACACTGGAAGCTTTCTGGATTTTGAAGATACTGTTTATATCTTCTTCTGTATGGAACGCTTTCATTTTCTTGTGCACAAATGCTATCCTTTATGCCTTATCCTCAAATAAGATGTCCTAAAGTTATCCTTACTGATGCCGCTACAAGATTAGTCTTTTTATCCTCAGAGAGCACTCTGTACTTTTATATATAAATACATGTATATATTATTATTTATATTTTTTACATTATTGTGTATTCCGGTAGGTTACCCACCACTGATTTAGAACACTCTGTACTTTTTGTTGGTAGCTTTTACTTTTTTATAAATGTGCTTGTTTTAATACTTGTTTGATATTTCCTTCATATCCTGTAAATTTCATGATGGTGCCTATTCAGTTTATCACTTCCTGGTTAGCACTTGTACAAGTAAAAACTCGAAATTATGTGATTGATGAGTGAAAAAAAATAGGTGAAATGTTAGCAATTTCCTGATAATATTAAATATTTTAATAACAAATTATGTGTTTATTGACAATGCTAAATATTATGTTAAATGGTAATCTACAAGGAAGTCTATCAACATTTTCCTCATATAAGAGGAAGGGGAGATGGGATGTAGTTTGGTGAAAATAAATCATTAATTTATTGATAAGTAGTCGGGGTAAGTAAAGAGAATATCAGTTTAGTAGACTTGCCAGGGCTCTTTGAAACATTTATTAGTTGTTCTCATATATATTTATGTGGGGTTAGAAGAATATGACTATTATTTTTATTTCTTTAAAGCTGATGGTAAAGTAGATGTAAAAAATATTTTCCATAAATCTTTTAATATGTAGGTATATAATTATATTTCTTCTGATATGTAGTCAGACCCATTATTTATTGCGCCACTGACCCACACCTAGATAAGTTCATTTCTTAATTGTCTGTCTTAAGTTTTGTCTGCAAAACTGCTGATAAAACAGGTTCTTACAGCCTCCATCTTACCCTATTCTGTGCACCAACTCTCTTGACATCTGTCTTCCTAATGCAGTTGCCAGAGTTTTTCTTAGTTTTGCATAATCGTGCATGAGACATGTAGAAATCAGGTGCTCTCTAGGAACAGAGTGACCCTTGTTTAATTCCCAATGTATTTCCTCCTAACTGTAGAGTCTTGTCTCTTACCCTATAAGCCCTGTAAGCAGTGGCTCTGACAAGTGAATGTACAAAACTTCTTGAAGTTTTTGGCAAAACTGAAGATTCCTGGGGATTATGGGGGCAAAACCAGGAGTACCCCAGATATAATGAAAAATTGATCCCCATACACAGAGGACAGGGAAACACCAAAGATAGAGACGGGCTACTCCAGATTGGACGGTGGCAGTTTTAATGAACAAGGGAACTTACTTATAAGGCATGTCTTAGGTAGCCACAAGACTAGTAGTTTTCTGCAGCACCCCTGCCAAATCTCAAAATGTTATGGGGACTTCAATTGTAGGCAGTCAGTCATGTATGCAACCCACTGGGCTCAATAGTACATTGTATATTTAAAGCTATGTCCTTGGAGAAACTCTTGGAAACTACATTTCCGGTGGGGAGGAGGGGGAAGGGGAGGGGAAGAGAAACCTCTGATGACTCCATGACAGGCTCTGAGGTGTATTCTCAGGGGAAGTGATGAGAAATCTCAGATTGCAGGGCACAGCTCTAGGGGTAGTTTCGAGTTCATGTTCTTTTGATTGCCTTCCCAACAGTTTTACCTCAGAAATTTGGATTTGGTGATTTTGAACCAGGACTTAAATATCTGAATTCTTAAAAAAGCACTGCACACACTACCTATGCTTAATGGTTTACAGAAAACAAGTTGAAAAACAATCAACTCAATTTTGTTGTTTCTCATTTGGTTACCTATTATCTAAAATTGACCATGTAAAGTCAATCTTATTAAAGAGAAACAATGTATTTCATAAATTAATTTTAACAATTCATAAGCCAGCATCTTAGGTTAATGTTTAATAAGGTTCAAACTATTTAATTCTGCTATTCAGTTATCAATATAATGACTATAAGTAATATGGATTCTATTGTTTTTTATTGACGTAGTATTGCTTTACAATACCGTATATTATTCAGCGGTATAGGTTCACCTCTTCAGACATATGTCACAACACCACACCCACCAAGAAACACCCACATTTCTCCACCACAGTTCCCTGGGGTTCCCTCCCCACTTTGCTCTCCACATTCCCTACTCTGGTAGCTTCAATTTTACAGTCAGCTTCTAAGGTTTATTTATGCATTTTTATAATATTTTTCTTATTGCACCACTTTGATATGTGAACATATTGTGAACAGTTGGGACCACCTCTCACTGCACCCCATCTAGCAGGCAAGAGAGCAAAACCATCTGTATATTTAAAGTCAGAGCAATTTTATTCTGTTGTGTGAAAAAGTCATTTAAGAATCTGCTTCCTGCAGGTAAACCAATCTTTCACCACTATTGATAAACAAGTAAAAGATATTTTAACCATGAATACCTAGACTTTATATCTACACAATACATTCTCCAGAAGTCAGGAAAATGATTAAACTCCTGCCTTTTCTCTAACCTACATGTAAATAACATCAACATTTCATTAGGTCAAGATAACTTAGGAAATTGAAAGATGTAAACCTATAAAGGAAAATCAGAAGCCCCCTGTCAAGAATGGATTTCCTCTTAAAAGCATGCTACTCTGTAACAAGGTATATAAACTGAATTCAGACTTATGATTACACTGGTCAACAAATTTTTACAAAAGTCACGTTACTGAAATAAATTTAGTCATTTCCTATCAATTTGTATGTGTTCAATACGAATATGACAGTCAAATTCTAATTTTGGCTCTAATTTTTTGTAATCTGCAATAAATTGATGTTTACATCACAAAATGCATGCCAATAGTAATAGGCCTACGGTTAATACCTGTGAAAAATCAAGTCATAGACTACTTCTTAGATTTCTTTGCTTGTCTCTTGTACAGCTGTTCAGGAATAGAATAGATGGAAGATGGTTTCCATTGTGCAAAAGCACAGGATTAAGACTCAGTTTCAAAAAGTCTAGAAATAGTCTCCATTCTTGTGGGTCATGAGTGACTTCTAAGGCATTCATGAGGCCCTCAATATGGGAACAGAATACCAGAGTACTTTCCTTTCTGAAGAAAGGCTCCAATTGCTGATGGTGCTTTTGATATAAAGTAATTGTGACATCTTTTTCTAGAAGATTCCATTGTTGGAACCTTGATCCTAGCAATTCTGCCTTGTTCTTGGATAAGTCCAAATTATGAACCAGGTCATTGAGTTCCTCCTGTGTTAGTCTGTGTGGGGTTGATGATGCACCACAGTGAAAATCTGGATCACTACATGCTGATGGAACAGCAGGAGAACAGGCTGTCTCACACTTGTCCTCATAAGATGAATCAAGAGAATATTCTGCTGGAGGTTCTGGAATAGGAAGTCCCTCACCATGTGGAACTGGTCTCAATGCAGATGGAATGTTTGGATAGACTATTTTCGACTTCTTTTGCTTCATTATTCTGCCGGAAAGAGGAGGAACCAAGCAGAAGTAACAGTCTTTTATGTGGCTGCTTGGCTCTCTCCACATTACGGAAACTGCAAACAGCATTGATGGTCTTTTGCCATTTAAGCACTGTGAAAGCTGTGTGTACATGGAGCACAGCATATATGCAGGGCCCAAGGCTTGTCTTGGTCACCAGTCTTGCATTTGAAGTAAAAATGATAAGCCTTCTTCACTTGAGAAGTGATACTTTTCTTCTGGTTGGCAAATGTCACTTGCCCACAAATAGAGCAGAAATTGTCCATGCTATTAACACACTTTTGAGGCATTACTGTTCTGTATTGTGCCTAAATGGATAAAATCATAACAGTTCTATGGAACAGTAGCTTCAACTGTCTCGCACAAAGTCTGAAATATTTTCAATGCTCAACTTTTCCGACAAGGCTTTCTATAGTGCACTGCTGACGTCAGCTTACTTCAGCAGCCACCTGGCAGTAGTATTGCATTGCATCAGAAAATGATGCAATCAACTCTGGATGATGTGTGCATGATGGTATAATGCAATGCGATGCAATACTACATCATTCTAGGCTGATTTAGGATGTTGTTGCAGTCCTACTGGATGAATTTACATGGTGAAACATATAAAATGAATTAAATGAAATATCTTCAAAATGAGAGTTAATAAAAAATTTTCAGGGTTATATTCATGTTCAGCACACCAAGATACTACAGATTAGGGCCTTTTTAAGTCAGTAATGATCTCACTGTTGACCACTGTTACCTGTGCACTTCTCAGAGAATACTTAACTGCATTTAAATCCTCACTTTGTTCTAGTTGACTCTTTGTCTAATGATCATTGATACTTTTATTTCAGTTAACAGATAGTATAGGTATAATTGTTCCCAAAGAGTAAAAAAAATATATGATTTAATAAACCTTAAGGAATCTAGGCAAGAAAAGTAAATATCTATCAATTTAGTTCATCTATAAATTTAGTTCATTTTAAGAGCGCACCTATACAGATTAAATTTTTTTACCTTTCACTTTGACTGCCATTCATGCTGGATTACCTCCAAGAATCCCCTTTCCAATCAAAAATAATGATAGAAATGTGATGTTTTACATAAGACACTTGACTAAAATATCTCTACTCATTAGACTTCTAAGAGTCAAACTGCAGGTGGTACTGAATTTATTTTAGATGTCTGCTATTTTTCTCCATTTGAAATCTCTTTCAAGTAAAACAACTTAACAGAATATCAGGAAGGAATTTATTGGCGATTATGTATTTATTTTAATCAACATGGAAAATTAACTCAATGACTGTAATACATCATCTGGAGTCAGCTACACTCTGTGTGTTCTCTTTTTAAATGAAAGACTAAAATTTACTGCAGTTCATTAAGTATGGTATAGTTTCCTTTATTTTTAATTAAATCTGAATCCAAATAAGTTATTATTTTTCATGTCAAGTACTGTTCTTCACTACAGTTCAAGACATACTACCTTTTATTCTATCTCATAATCATGAACTATTTGGTGTCATTTTTCATGCTTCTCAAAATCCTTATAAATTCTACTTCCTTTATTCTTTGCAAAAACAAAATTAAGCCTTTATTTCTCTAAATATCTATGTCAGAATTGAAGTAGTGTGCATGTATTTGCTTTCTTTTAAGATGATGAAACACCTGAAAACAAGGTGTGAAGATCCATTTATCAAAGTCTTTATTCAAGTGCTTCAGTCAAATACAGCATTCTTCATATAGGTCCTGCACATTTTTAAGTTTATCTGAATTTTGAGTTTACATTTTCAAAGAAAATATCTGGTAGTTAATGTGTGAATTGTGTTACTAGTGAATGGGCTATTTGCTTCAAGAAGTCTGTTTATTAAGTTTTCCCTCCCTGTACTGTGTTGTGCCACAGGTGAATATTCAGTGTGGACTTAATCTGTTACACATTACCCTGTGTTCTGACTTCTGGTTGAGCTACTAAGGAAAGGATTTCCCTAGTATTCTAGAGAAAAAGTCATTTATGATTTACAGGTAAGTGACTCATGTGCTACAAGAATTGGATTGAATTCTCCCTTAATGGGTCCCACTGATCGTTCATTTAGAATTTAAGTTTAAGGACTTGTCAGATTGTAAGGTTTTATCATCTATTCAATTGTTTAGCTTCCTAAAGAAAGGAGAGGGAGAGCTACGTGCTCCAACCACTACAGCCAAGGAACTTTTACTTTTAAAATTATTTCATCAGGTATTGTATGCACCACCTATTGCAAGAATGTGTAATATAGGTTATTTTTCCATTTTGTTGTTGCACTGTCACATTGGGAAGAATTTTGAAGAGATTTAAAAATTATCCTCTGTTGGCTCTCTGTTGCTTGGGTGGATCTTTTCTCTGCATAGGTACCTTTAGGCTCCAATTTATGCAATCTGGTCTAAGCAATATCAAAGCTTTACACATTTGTTCATTTAATGAGCTCCTGGCTAATTGGCTAACTGCCAGATAGAGAGGCTTGACAGGGAGGGTCTCTCGATACTTTGCTATTTAACTACTCTTAACAGTCTGAGGCCAGAATTCTTTGCTATTGACATAACAAAAAGTGAGGCCTCAATTATAACAAGTATCTTTAAACCAAATCCCTTAAAATTAAGAATTATTAGGGAGAGTTTTATAGGAGTTATAACTTAGTATTTTGACTATTATTTCTTCTTATATTTTTTGTTTCAAGATTCTATGTGAAGTTCTTTATTATGTGAGATAGATACCTTTAAAACATTTTTTGTTAATTTCTGATAGTTTTATTTTAAAAAAAACAACTCAGAGTTGTGCTCTCCTTTTATTAGAACTATTTCTAATAAATAATAAAACTATTCATTTTATTTTCTCCATCCTATTTTCTCATTCTTGAATGTGGAGAGATTATTTATAAACCTGCTATTTGCCCAAGTAGCACACAGGAAAAAACACTTTTGATGCTTGCTCTGTGTACACCTGAGTATATTTTTCAGAATATCTCTGTCATATTTTACACTAGAAAGCAACTAACATAAACTTAATAATCTCACAATCTAAAATGAATTGAAAGAAACTTAAGTCATGGGCAGTCCTAGTGGGATAATTTAATCTGTGCAAAATTTCCTCTCTATAATTTGTGAAGTTGCTATTCTGGAGATTAGCTTTCTACGTCTAATTTTCCACTTGGTCCTGTTTTCTTTCTCTCTGGTAGTTGTGTCTTGGTATCTTTCCCAAACCATTGAGAAGAATAGAGTGGATCAGGGAGAAATACCATACCATATTTTTGTCTTCAGGTATAGGTAACTCAAAACACTATTGATCAGAGCAAGGAATGGGCTCATGCTATTCTGTGTCATTGTCTTTACGCATCTCTGCTAGAAATTGTAAAATGCCCAAATCTCCTAAATTTTTTCTATAATGTCACATATTACATTCTCAAGAAGAATAAGCAATGAGTGTTCCTTTGATTTGTGTTCACATGAATTGATTCTGTTCTGAGTATACTGTTTACTTACTCATGATTGCTAAAATTGTGCTGGATTTTCACCATTTTTATGTTCCTTTGGGCATTTCGTCATTGATTATGAAGTAACTGAATGTTGGATTGGTGAAGGGACTAGATATACTCACTTTCTCAACTCATTTACTTATCTGGAATAGCTATTCATTCACAAACTTAAGCTCTCACCATTTTTTATTTGTCTGAAGTTCTTAATGGAGATTTTACTCACCTGATTTCAGGTGCACTGTGTTTTCACCTAGAAATGACATACATATTACCCAATAATTAAACCTTTGTCTTCACGGTTTTTTTCCCTCTATATTTCCCATATACAATTTCACCCAGTTTTGTAGCTCCAATTCTCTCTCCTTTGTGGGCAGTTCTTACTCTTACTACTCACTTTTGGATTTCCATAGACTCGGATTCAAATATTCATATGAACACTTGATCCTGCTTTTGAAGTTATGGGGATGATAAAGTTAAATAACATCTCCAAAACATGAGTTCGTCCTCTTCTACTTTCCCAAATATATTTGTCTACTTCTTCACCCATCTACTCATTTATATATTTGTTCATTGTTTTTATTGTATGCTTTCTTTGTACAAGGTCCTGTTGGTGGACAAGAGAAATATTTTTGCCTTGAGCAATGGGCATTAAGGGTTTCTTTGTGGACAAGTCTTGCTTAGGAATTCTAAACATTTTCTTTTACAAAAGTGATATTATCTGTTCTTCCTATACATTGAAGATAGTTTTCAGAATTAAAAAAAGATTAGTGTGTCTGAAAATGTTTTGAAAATTATAAAATAAATATGACTAAAATATAAAACAATCTATTATTTACATTGCTATTACTATTCCAGGAGTGTGTTATTAGTACTAATACTAATTTTATTCTTCTTTGCTGAGAATTGCCACTTGATTTAGATATGCAGCAATTCAGCCATTCACTAATTTAAAGGTTAATTTCTTCAATTCAGAGTATTTAACACCTGTGGTGAAATGTCTGCTAATGTATTTTGATGAATAATTCAAAGAACATATATTTCTCTCAGAGACTGTTTATTTCCCTGTTTATGGTAGGAGAGGTAGTAAGTGAATTAGAGTGTCTGAGTCTAATTGATCAAATTATTGTTCCTTTGCTGAAGTGCAAAATTAATGCGTGCTTACTAACAAATACAAACCATTCTTAAGTATATATATCTACAAAATTGAAACTCCAATTCCCAG
The DNA here is from genome assembly GCA_004024925.1 of Scalopus aquaticus. Taxonomy (NCBI): domain Eukaryota; kingdom Metazoa; phylum Chordata; class Mammalia; order Eulipotyphla; family Talpidae; genus Scalopus; species Scalopus aquaticus. The sequence goes on along the minus strand of PVIJ01002474.1, from coordinate 86,139 downwards.
AAATAGCCACCCTTAGAAGTACTTGGTATGTTTATTTCTAGAAATTTGTTCTATACTTATACATATTTAGTTTTTGTTGTCAATGTAGTTCTTTTTCTGTTTTTCTCTTTCTGGCTCTTTTCTCACCACATGTGTACATGATTTACATAAATTAAATGTTCATATAGAAATAGTGGTACATAGTGGTACATAGCGTAATGAGTCCCCCCAAATGTCTACAACCTATTCCCCAGAACCCATGGATATTACCTTACCTGACAAAAAAAAATTTGCAAATGCAGATATGGTTAAGAATTTTGAGATGGGGAGATTATCTTGAATTATTTGCTCTGGCCCAATACAATGTCATGAGTCATTAAAAATAGATGAGGAAAGCAAAAGAGTAGGTCAGAAGAATGTGAGGAACATGAGAATGACTCTTGACTTGCCATTGCTGGCTTTGACAATGGAGAAAGAGCCCATGAGCCAAATAATACTATTGTATCTAGAAACCAGAGCCTGCCCTCAGTTGACCACCAGTAAGAAAATGCAGACCTCAGGCATGCACCTACAAGAAACCGAATTATGTTAACAAATTGAATGAGCAAGGAAACAGAATCTCTCTTAGAAACCCTAATAAATAAGTGAGCATCCTGCTAACGTCTAAATTTTTTCTAAGAAGATTCAAGTTTTATTCTAGCCTATGGAACTATAGCATAATAAATTTGTGTTGTTTAAGTCACTAATTTTATGGAAACTGGATAAAAAGTGATAAAGAACTAATATAAATATAAATATATGTATGTAGTCCTATAGCTTTCTACATATTTCTACATAGTTGTACAACATAATTTTTCTTTTAAAATACATATGGACCCATTTTCCTGTTATTTACAAAGAGAGCTCATTATGTGCACAACTTTGCAAATTAAGAGTATAATTTTGCAGGAGAAATTGCTAACATAAAGAATAGATATAATTTATCAGATACCACCAAATAAAGAACCTTCTAAAGGTTCTTTCAACTAATATTTCACCAAAAATAAATGAAAGTATTCATAGTTCACATCCTTGCCAACAGTAGGTATTATCAGTCATTGTATTGTCATGGTCTAGCCTGTTCCGGGAATCAAAATTGCTGTTACGGCTGCTTTGAATGTCATTTATTCTTTGTCTGAGAAAAAAATTTAAAAACACTTCTGAAAAAAAGGTCCACACTCCTGGTCCTCAAAGTTTTGTGTTGCACTCAATTTGATTACTCATAATCAATTGGACACTTTGGGTACCACAGCTCATGATGTTACCTATACTTATACTGACTGCAGTGTTCTCTCCATCTCTTCCTACCTTCACTGCCTTTTTCTTCATAAGTTCCAAAACTATTACTTCCTAAGTAGTTTAAATAAAAACATCTGTTTGGAGTGTTGTAGAAAATCTTGTTCTACTAAGAGAAATGCTGTCCAGCTGAACTTTAATATCCTTTTACACTGTAAAATCATGAGTAAACAAAACTTCAACAAGGCCCTAATATTATCAAAAGGACAGTTAACAAGCCTAAGCCAGTCAGAAAGTTTTCTGACCTGCAGGTAAGTGTAATTAAAGGATATCACTGAGCCACCCACAGATGGAACTTGGAAAAAAAAATCCTCAGGTTTGGGGGCACAGGCCCCAGAGGGGGAACTAGGAAGACAAGAATTGTTTAGGATTTTTGAACATATGTAGGAAGGAATCAAAATTAAAAGAGATAAGGAAATGTTGGAGAAAAATGTGGAGGACAAAATATTTTGTTCTTTCATGAACCCAATTAAAAATTTCCTGATCTCATTTTATAAAATAAATATTGTACTCATGAAAAGAGTTTTCAAAGTCAGTATTTTCTCATAGTTTTGATGTTTCTTTGTATACTTCTCCTGAAGCTGTATGATATATAAAACTTTATCTTGCAACAAATTTTAAACAATATAAACAGCTAAATGTATCTTTAAAACTGCATTTTTAATAAATCTTTTTGGGAGTATATTATAGTTTTCTAATGAATTATATTCTTCTTGAAAGATGGCACATTTACAGACTTTATATATTTCTTTTTTCTACTGTGAAAATGATATAATTTCAGGTTTTCAAGTCTAGTCTTGGCTGTGGCGGCAGCGCTGAGTCCCAGCTACCTGGCCACCATGGGCTGGTGTCTTTGAAGCTGCCCTAGGAACTTCACTGACGCCCAGGCAAGCAAGCAAAAAGAGGCAAATTTTTTTAGAGAAATAGATATAAGGAAAAGTTTACTAATGGGAAAAGGAACAGAATTAAAGTGGGACTCCCAGGCTGGTGGATCAGGCCAGGGAGGGGCAAAGAACCTGATGTGGAGTTGTGCCTCAGGAAGTATATAACTTCTTTCTCTAATTATTTTAAAGTCCAATCAGTCTTTGCGATTTGTCAGTTCTTGTTGGTCTCATTCACTCTGACTTAATGTTTCTGGAATTTGTTGCCTCTCTGGAGGCTTCCTTATTTCTCAGAGACTTTTTCCTACTCTATTCTGACCCTAGAAGCTATCGACTTGCCTTATGACTCAAAATCATTAATGGTAATTTTATTAAGTTCTGCTTTCATTGTTATACTTTTTTTTTCAATTTAAAAATGATTAAACATTATACTCAGAATTTATTTTGAAAAAAAAGGGAGTAGAAAAATATTACCACAAAGTTATCACGTACACACATAAATGCTTTGTTCCTTATTTGGTCAATTAAAAATTAATTTCTGGTCACTCAGTGTATTTGATTAAGTAAACATACTTGAAAACTTGCTACAAGATGTTGAGGTAGGTGCTATAAAAATATACAGGTGAATGAAGTAATCCTGTATTACAGGAGCATAAATTCTATTGAGAATTAAGACATATAAATATGGTTGAAGTAACTCAAACAGTGCTAAGTGGATAATTAATATAAACCATACAGTATATATCTCTGTATTTCTCACTACATGTCAAGTTCTTAGAAGGCAGAGATTGCATATGAATTGATATGACAGTAGGCACCCCACCAAAATAGTGAATAAATGCATATCAAATAAAACAATTATCATAATATTAACATATTGAGCAATCTCAACAAATCAAAGCCAAACAAAACAACCAGAATAAGATATGGTAAATAAAAACTTCAGACTCGGGCTATGTAATTACTTTTAATTCTGTGGATACATTTATATATAATTTTATTGTTTTACCACTGATTCATTCTTTCAGAGTCAAAATAGCATTGGGGAAAGAGGTCAAACACTGATAGACTAACCATCTGGATCAATATGATAATCTTAGGAAATGTCCTGCCTCATAGGGAGGTGCTTAGGGCTATGTTGAGGCAGGATGACTCAGGAAACAGGTTCCTCTATGGGAGCTTCGCAGATGGGTCAAAAGGAGAAGTAGGAGTCCTAGAGTCCTCACTGGCTTTTTAGACTTTTAATGGTCTCTTGTAGAGAGGCAACCAGGTACAGGGCAGGCAATGCGGCTGGGGGGAGGGGGTGGGAGGCTGGCAGGCCTCCTGGGCCCCCTGAGAATCTTGTCTTTCTGGGCTCTCAGACATTCTCTAGTGGTCTCTGTTGCATCCCCCAAACGGTCCTTTGCTCCACGCTCTGTTCTTTGCTGCCGCTGCCGCTGCCACTGCTGCTGCCGCTGCCACCACCACTGCCGCTGCCGCCGTCACTTGCCCCCGCCACCATCCCAGCTGCTGCTGCCACAGCTGCTTCTTCTGCCGCTTCTATTGCTTCTGCAGCTGCTTATAAGCCATCTCTGGCTCAGGTATACCCACTCTCGCATGCCCACACCCTACTCCAGGTGCCCACAATCAGGCATGAATGTAGGCCTGCAGAGGTATTGCCGGTAGGGAGAAAAAACCTGGTAACTCTTTCCTTTAACCTACAGGCTACCAGACCTGTGACAAGTTGACCTGTGGCTTATGCAAAGTTAGAGTTCTGCATGACTTGCGGGCATTGAGGCTTCCGTGGGGAAAGGGAAGTTGTTCCAAAGGACAGTGGGCGGATTGGAGATTGACTGCAAAATTACCTTGTAGTCCCAGAAATAGACTTTTGCAGCAAATCCTAAAGAAGCCTCTACCAATGAGGAGTATGTCAGGGAATTTACAGCTCTGAGTTAAGACATAATGTGCTAAGACCAGCTTCTTTTTTGCATATGTTACAATTCATGAATTTATGTGGGATGGAATAAGACTGGAATCTTTGCTTTCAAAATGCTGTTATTATTCAGGATCTTTATGTACATATAGTGGAAACATTAGAGTATTGGGGGACAAGTGAGAATTTGGATCTTTGAATTGTTTGCTGCTCTCAACTGGAAGCTTTGCTGGGAATTTCTTGCAGTTAAATTCTTTGCATCCCAAACTGTGTAAGAGACTCATCTTAAAGTTTATATGGAAGAGCCAATAATAGTGAAGGTGATTTTAGGGGAGAATTATTTGGAAGATGGACTGGTGAAATGTTTATGTACATCAAGTTGAGTACATGGGTTTTCATTAGGTTATCATCTGTACTTTTCTGTGTCAAATATTTCACGATTAAATTTTAAAACTATTTGAGGGAAATAAAAGAGAATAGCTTTTGTTCTCAGCTTAAGAAGACTCTTGTAGACAAGAAACAACAAGTATAAAACACAAAAAAAATTTAAATCAAGGAGGAATCCTTACAATACAGAACTTTTGGTCATCAAAAAACACCATAAAAAGTTGACAATTTATAAACTGAGAAGTTATTTGCAATCATAAAAGTAACAGGACAGAAGTATTTAAACATTTAAAATGAAGATTATCACACAATGGAATATTATTTTTAAAAGGATGAAATACTGTCACTTTGCAACAACATGGGAGGATCCAGAAGTAATTATACCTAATGAAATAAACCAGACAGGAAAAGACAAATATCACTCATATATGATATAAAGAGAACACAATCAATTGAACTAAATAAAATAAAAATAAACTTTGGACAATAAGACCAATTTATAGTTACTAAAAGGGAATGCAGAATGTGGTTGGGTAAGTCAGGAAAAAGAAGGTTATGATTTTCAGCAGTGAGCATCTGAAACTTACATAATGTTAAAATGGGAGGTTACATTAATAGAGAAATAAACATTAGCAATTAATTTTTAAAAGCAAACAAGTCAATAAAAAGTAGTGTAAATTAAGAATAGACATTTTGTAGAAACCTACACAGCCACTAAACATATATAAAATGCATTTCCTCACTTCCAAGGGTGGAAATGCAAATTAAAAGAACAACCAGATACTACTGCCAAGCAAAAAATTAAAACTCTTACAAGAGCAGGTGTTACAAATAATGCGGCGTCAGTCTAAAGCATGTAAAAAGCATCTCAAATCCTGAATATGTAATGAAAAAATTAAAGGGGGGGGGCATAGTGTCATGCAGTGTATAAAATACAACACCAAGATAACTGTATTTTTAGAGGGTCATAAAATATAACTATTTTCAGGAAAAGCAAGGAAATTAATAAAATTTAGCATAATGGTTATTTCTGTGCAAGAGAAGAGATGCTGTAGTGCCAGCAAGGAACAGGGCATGTTTTCTATGATCTGGGTAGACTGGTAAAGGAGGAGTTCTGGAGCCCTCGGTGGCTTTTTCTGACTTTTAATGGTCTTTCTACACCATTTGTAGTGAGGCAGCCAGTTGCAGGGCAGGCTGGCAGGCCTCCTAGAACCCTGGAAACTTTACTCTTTCTGGGCTCTCTGGCTCTCTAGTGGTCTCTCCTCTTCTCTCTACTTCACTCTGCCACACAGTCCTCTGCTGCTGGGTTTGTATGCTCGGTCTCTCGGCTCAGTTGTGCCCATTTAGACATGTCCATGCATACTCCATGTGCCACCATCATGCACGCGTGTAAGACCCCAGTTATCAATCGTTGATGCTAATGTTGGGAGGGAAGAAAAACCCGATCACTTCCATTTACCCTACAGATGCTTTTGGAGAGGTCTTAAAAAAAGATCATTGTTTTTCTGTATCTTTCCCCCTCTGGAGAGGTACTTGGGTATTCTTTGTTATGTATACCTAAAGGAAACATTCAAATATGTATACTTCACAATTTTATTTTTAAATTCAATGAGATCTCAAGGAGAATCCTTCCAAAACAATTCACATCAGCAAATTATAGATTGTATGTACCGATCTCCTAGTTACCGTTTAACTAGATGCACAATTCTGAGATGCAAACCTTCAGCTGTAACCTCTACCCTAAAAGCTCTTGTTCTTCACACCTGATTCTCATTTCTATAAGTATTCCAGTACACGTGACTTTACACATGTGCAACTTAAAAGCTTTATTTATTTTAAACTTACAAGTAAAAGTTCGCCAAACTTAAATATGGCAAAATGGTTCCTTAATTTAAAAAAAATTGAAAACAACCAGTATATTCTAGGTAAAAGCAACTTCTGAGCGCCTAACAGCAAAAACAGCTTTCCTGGATAAGTGAGTTTCCCATGGGAAACTTATAAAACTTGTTTCTAGGAGGGGCAGGTCATCTCGGGCTGAAAAACGGGATCGGAATCCAGCCGGACTCTTCTCCGACCCTTTTCTCCACTTAGGGGTGACTTGATGAAGATCACGCCCCTCCTTGGTCCACGCCCCTCCCAATTCTCACCGACGGGAGCCCCGCCTCTAGCCCGCGCCTCGCCCTCAGGCCCCGCCTCCAGTGCTCCCGGAATGCTCCGCGTCAGCTTTTTTTAGGAGGCGGGGCCGGCTGGGCGAGCGGTGTTGAGGTCAGCCGCGCGCTCTCCTCGGGTCCCGAACGCTCTGGCGGCGGAATTTCTGCTGGTGGCCGGAATCCCGGACCCTGGTGAGTAGTTTGAGGTTTCAGGGTTCCGTAGTCGCGATTATGGGAAGCGCTGGGGTCACCCCGAGCGCCTGCGCGCCCACTCGCCAGCCAATCTGCTCGCGTTGTCTTAACGACGGCCTTTGACCCTGCTGGCTTTCTGCTGGGAGCGGGAGTCATGCTTCTGAGAGCCTCGGCGTCCCCTGGCACCTCCTCTGTCACTCTTGTTATTCTCTGTGTTGTTTTTATGGCCTTTTACCCTGTTTCATCCCGACCCTGCTGGTTCGTCTCGCCTTTAGAGCGGAACCTCCAGGTGGCTAGGTTTTCCCTCGTCTCCCCGGCAAGTCAGCATTCATTTCTGGGACTGGAAGCCTTTCCCCGCCTTGTCCTTTCATTCCCCCCCCCCCCCCCGGCCTTGAGAGTAAGGGGAGATTGGAGGAATAGTGGCCTGACGGGCGTGGTGTGTAGTGGGAATGAGGTTTTGTGGTCCCCAGACCCCTGGCGCCCAAAGACGCAGAGTTGGTGGTGGGAGAGGTAGGGAGGGAGAATGCAGCTTTTGCTGTTTGTCACGTGGTGGGTATTAAGCTCAGAAAACAAGCTGCCTTCAGTTTACTTTTGGGCTACAGTTTATGGAATAGGTAACATCTAATCATTGTTTTCGAGATTCATAATCTTTTAAGTGAAAACGTGGTCGTGAGTTAGTAGTTTGTTGTGCTCTCTAAACTTTTTGTCTAATGTTTGGTTGGAAGCTGAAATAGCAAGAGAGCAAGGGCTTGAGTTCTAGAGCCATGCTTGCTTTGCTTGCTTTGCTTCTTGTTAGTTGCTTAACCTTATATTTCTTAGCCATTTACTGGCACAAAATCTTGGAAGAAGTCTAACTTCTCTGTACTTCAGTTGCGTCATCTGTAAAATATTAGGTTCTACTTCAGAGGTTGTTGTGAAGATTAAATGGAAGGATGAGTTCTTGATAAATTGAATTTGTTAACTCAGTTGTACAAGTGTTTACATTAAAACTGACTTGGTTAGGGAAGCCTTGGCACAGAAACTGCTTTTGAAAGTTCCAGATGTTTTCTAATATTGTTTATCTTTAGTGGCTTCTTAGAAAATTAGGAGAAAACAATATTTTTAAAAAAGCTTTAGAAGTTTTTATGCTTTCAGAATAAATACAAGGTAAAATCCTGACTTCTCTGAGTAATAGGATAACAGAAAATATGAAATAATGCTTGCTATGGCATTGTTTCTGGATCTCTTAGACAGAAGGTCTGGATCTTCTGTCTGAGAGATTGTCAAGTTAAGTATATACAGGTGATGACTTAAAATGATGTCCACCTGAAAACTAGATAATGTTACTTCAGTTTTAAAGAAAAAGCAAACAGCACAAAATAGAAATCATAGCTTCAAAAGTATTTATTATATGTAACTTCTGTGTATTTTGTAATGTAAATACTCTCTGAAGATGACAAATTTTCCAGATTCAGGACTTGAATAGATTTCTGTTTTATAACCTGACATCTGCATTTTTTTCTCTTAGGTCACTTCTGAAACTTCTTTCTTTTGTAGAAGCCAAATAAGTAGTTCTTCCACTCATTTTTTCCCAAAATTATTAGACCTGTTAGGTGTCTATGCTGGACATGATAATTTTTATTAAAATGGATTTTTTAAAATTATTGCGTCTCTACATATAAACACTTGATTCTTCCTATATAACAAGTTCAATATAGATTATAAACATGTTAATCAGTAGAATCTGTTCTTAGATATATTCCCTAATATATAGCAATGTCAAAAAATGCAAGGATCAGGAATTAAATTGTTTAAGCTAAAAACTTAATGGTCACTGTGTGTAAGACATAATTGGGTTCTAGTGAAGTGCAAAAATAGGACTGCATTTCTGGACCTTAAGAAACAGTCTTGCAAGGGATATAGTGCATGTAAATAAATAGCTTGATGCAATACATAAGAAATGCCAATTTTACAGGTAAGAAATGGAACAATAGAATATTAAAAAAAAAAAAGTACTCTTCACTTTGGAGTCTTCAGGAAAGGTATCCAGAAAAGGCAACATTTGTTTGAGGGATGAGTAGTAAACCATAAAAAATAGACATTCAGAAAGAATAAACTGTTGATTACTAATTGATTACTAGACACCCATCATCAAAAAAGTCAAAACTTTAGGTTGAGATGATTTATTGTTAATTGAGAAGGGAGGTTGGAATAGAGCTCCAGTGGATTGTTTATAATGATCAAATATTTGAATGAATTAAATGATAAAAAAAAATGGATCAGCTTAAAAAGTTATATTTACATATTAAAAAAAAGGCGACTTACATAAGTGGATATTTTGTGTTTTGTTTTGATGCGTAAGTCAGGAAAAGTAAAAGTAAATAGTTTTAGAACTATTTATTTTCGCTATCACTTTCTATTTGTTTTTAAATCCAGTTAGCACTGTTTGATTTAAAATATACATTTACATTTTCATGTACACTTTTTTCGTGATTTAGAGAACAACTTTGTCAGAAAACAAACATGTTCTTTTTAAGGAAGAGATTAAATGAATTTACTCAGGGTCATAGAACTAGTTCATCATGGCTGATTTGAACTTAACATCACATTCCAAGATCAATATTCCTTCCGTTATAGTTCATGGCTCTTCCAAGTGTTTCATCACTCTGCTGGTCAACATTTCAAAAATCAGTCTTACTAATTTCTAAAACCAGTAAATATTTCTCCTATACTCTGTGATTCATCAATATTCATTACCATTGATTATTCTTTATCAAATAGCTCCCCCAATTTTTCTTCATTATGAAGTATTATGTTTTGATTTTAGAAAACTGAGTAAGTGAATCACTGCATTTTCTCACAAGAAGCAATAATTATACATATTTTTATTTTCTATGTGTATTTTTAATATAATTGACATCATATTATGTCCATAAATATCTTTTCTACCCCATGGCTTGTCAGACTTCTCACTTTCTTTAAACAAGGGAAGATTTGATTTTAAATCAATAATTTGGAAATTTTAGAACAGGTAATAAAAGGCCAATACGATTATGTCATCATCCTTTGTGCTTGTCCACAGGACTTCTATATTCCATATATGGTATTCAAACTCAGGAATTGTGCAGTGTAGAGCATGCAGGACTGTGTGAGTTGACCCTTAGCAGAAATAAGCAGATATTACTAGGTTAATAGCTCATGTGCTTCAATTTGCTGGTGGAGTTACCTTTTTTCTTGTTTTATTTTCAGATAATTTCAGACTTGCAGAAAGTTTTAAAAATGGTATGAGTATAGTATAAAGAAGTCTGATAATTGCTGATATAACATCTTATAAATATTATATCTTACAAAGTTTAGCTACATACTGAAAGTAAAATACTACCAAATAGAAACACAAAAGTTGTGAAGGGCTAAAGGAATTAGCATCTTCTAAATGTGCTTTTTTTTTTTTTTGAGAAATAGTGAAGCTCTAATTCATACTAGATGTTGACAAGAATGCATGCTATAATCACTAAGATAAATAATGGTAAAGATAATTGTAATTAACAAATGGGGGTGGAAATGAAACAAAGATTAAGAGAGACAGTAGCTTATAAGGACGAGGCCAAAAAGAAACTCACAGTATGAATATATTTTTCCTGTATATAGGAATTCCTGTGTATTTTTCCTACAGTCACCATATGATAATGTTTTACCACATTTACATTATCACTGCACACACATGCACTCATGTATTTACTGTATAAAATTATATGTTGTATTGTGTATACTGTATACATTATATATCATGTGTGTGCACATATATGTAGAAAATGGTATGTATATATGGCTGTTTATGTGCAATATATATGTAGACATGTTTGTAATAATTTTTTTTGATGTTTTTCTCATGATTAGAACCATACCACAGAAATAGCACAGTAGTTATTTTGTGGTGTTCTTAGGGCATCCTCTTAGGAGACTCATGATACCTACTTTTGCAGGAAGTTTTGATCACTTGTTCCATATTTTTTCTGCTACTGTCTGCATTAGTTTATTCTGTTTCCCTTTGTAATTAATTAGGTATCTTTGAGGGAGGTACTTTGTCAATATGTAGATATCCTGTTTCTCATTAAACTTTGACTCCTTTATATCCATTAATGAATCTTGTTTGATAGTTATTATGATAGTTGCCAAATAATGATATTCTAATTCTGTTATTCCATAGTTGGCATTTGAGCTTAAGAGGTTGTTTTCTTGCATTGCATTTAAAGAAGCCAGTATAAATTCATAGATTCTTATTTTAATGCCTGTAATTTATGACTCTTACTCTTTATTGTGATGCTAAAATTATCTCAGATTTAACCAGTGGTTGCCCCATCAAGTTGGCTATTATGCCCAATGGACATCACCCGTAATTTTTTTTTTTTTTTTTTTGTACTTTCTTACTTTCTGGCATGATATTCTCTGTTCATCTTGTTCCTGGAACAGTAAGTCTTGGAATCACCATTTCCCCCAACGAACCTGGTTCTTTTAAGTGGAGTAGGGTATTTTAAAACCAGATTTGGCATTAGGTATATAGTGTATTCATTTCATTGTTGTCAGGATTTCTTTGGTTCTACACTTTCTCAGTGGACACAGGTAGGAATTGATGTGAATGTATTTAGGTGTAAACACACATCTATTTATTGATATATTAAAAGGTACACATCCATTCTGATACTTCAAATTATAATCTGACAGCACAAGTTTGATTCTAGCCTTCCACTTTTATTATTTTTCCGATGAAAAACCTGGGCTCCATTTTCTACATTTTTCTTAATTGCTTGTGTTTAGAAAGCACATTGAGTATGTTAAGAATTGTTATAAGCTGTAACATTGCATGAAACAATTTACTATATGGAGTTTAACATTTAATACTTGTTTTAAGAGTATGAAATATGACAGGATTCAAAAAGACAAAACTACGCAAGAAAGTATACTCAGAAGATTTCCATTCCCCTAATCCTGTTACCCCATTTCCGTTCCCCTTATTTTTCTGCCCTGTTCTCCTTATCCCCTGTGCATAATCAGCCTGATTTATTCTTCCTGTGTTTCTTTTGCTCACTTGGAAAAAGTTTTTTTCTAATGGCATTTCTCTTTTTTCACTTAATATATCCAGAAAATCACTTTGTGATTTTTAAGGCGTATTTACTCATTTTCAACTGAAAATTTTACAGTCATTTTAAAGCTGTGCTGTATATAAATTTGTTTTGTTGGGTATACATTTTCAAGGTAAATTCTATGAAGGTTTGGTAAGTCAAAAGGTAAAATAAATGACTGATTTTGTTAGATACTGCTAAATTCCCAGAATGACTATCGATTCGCATTCACTTAGCAACGTATAGGAGTGCTTGTTTTACCACTGTCTGCCAGCAGGTTGTAGCTTCATGCTTTTTATTTTTTTGATCTCATAGATGAGAAATTATACCTTTTGTTCAGCTTTAATTTGCTTTTTTCTAATATGAATGAATACAATATTGCAAATATTTTTACTCCTTTTGTCAGTTGTCTTTTTTTTTTAAGATTTATTTATTTTTTGCATACAAGCTGGGGTTCAGGCCAGAGGCGTGGGGCGGTGAGAGGATTCACCAGAGACAGTGGGAAGCAGAACAGGCAGAGAGACAGGAATACACTGTTGAGGGGAGCAGTGGGCGAGGCAGATGAGGTCTGCTGTGAGAGGTCTGCTGCCTGGCCGGGCATCGAACTTGTGTGGCCACTGCTGACAGCTCCACAGTGCTGTGCTTTAACCCACTGCACCACCGGGGAAGCCCAGTTAATTTAAATTTTATCATTTATCACACCTGACTTTTGAAGCATAGTTAAGCTTTCTTTAACTATCGTTATGAGATTATAAATAGGAAGATCAGGTGGGATTATTTTAATCATTTGAATGATTTTAATCATTTGAATGATTTTGAGCTCTATAATTTCATTATTTTGGGAAATATTGAGGTGGTTAGTAGTGGAGATATTTAAGACCCCTGATTCAAAAGTAGCAACAGAGAAACTGGGAACATTACTAGAAAGTGGCAGCTAAGAAAATGAGCTAAACTTCTGCAGCTTTATGGCTCTTTAGGGACCAAAATTGGACTTCAGAGACCTTGGGCCTTTGAGCCCAAAAAGTGGGGAAATTTCTGTGACTTTGATTTTCAGAACCTAAGGGAGTGTGAATGAGTCAGAAATAGACCAAATATTCACAAGAACTCAATCAGTTTTGAAGATTTCGGTTTGATTAGATTAATAAGACGGTCTTCTACAAGTCTCAAAGAAGGAAAAGTATGGGCCTCCCTGTTGGTGCAAGGGATTAATTCTCAGCACTTTCAAGCTATGGGCAACCACTGCAGCAGAGTTCAATCCCCAGCCAGGATGCTAACCCATCATGGTGCAGCAGACCTCGTCTGTCTTGCCCTTTGCTCCCCTCAGCAGTGTATTTCAGTAGATCCATCTGTTCTCCTCCTCACCCTGTCTCTGGTGAATCTGCTCCCCCTCCCCCTCTTCCCCACACCTCTCCCTACACTCCTGTTCTTGTATGCATAAATACAAATCTTAAAAAAAAAAAAAACCCGAAAAAACAAAAGTCAATTTCTTCTTAAGGGAAATATGTGGAGACACAGTGTCTCTTAAAAGTTTTCATATATGGTGTTTGACATTTAATCAAAAATATGCAAGCATTTTAAAAAAGAGTGATTGTCCAAAAAACCAAGTCAGAAAAGGCAGAATAAAGGATAAATATGTAAAAAACAGTATTATATCTTACAAAGTTTAAGGTACATATTGAAAATAAAATACTCCCAAATAGCAGCATAAAAGTTGGGAAAGAATAAAGGAATTAGCATCTTCTAACTGTGCTGTGCTTTTTTTGTTTTTGTTTTTGTTTTTTTTTTTGGAGAAATAGTGACGCTCTAATTCATGCTAGATGTTGACAGATAAGAATGAATGCTACAGTCACTAAGATAAATAATGGCAAAGATAATTGTAATTAACAAATGGGGGGGGGAATGAAGCAGATTAAGAGAAAAAATAGTTTATAAGGAGGAGGCCAAAGAGAAAATAATGCTAAATATATTTAAAGCTATAACAACATGTTGGCTGAATTCTAAATGTGCCGAATACTACAGTTATTGGACAAGAACTTGGGCATATTATAAACAGCAATAGTAGTAAATCAATGTCATTTTAAAGAAACAAACTTCTATTTAATGTGACAATAAAATCATGAAAATATATTCTATGCCAACATGAACCAAGTGAAAACTATGGTAGCTTTATTAATATTATACAGAATTTACAAAGTCAAAACCCATTAGTAGAAAAGGAAAGGAACATTTCATTATAAAACAAGGTTTAATCTTCAAGAAAATACAGTTCCTAAGTTAACAGCCATTAGAATCATATAATATAAACATTTAGACATGACATAATGATAGTGAAGAATCTTTAACACAAGCAAAGAACAGTGAGGGTATGCTGGATCTTTGTAGAACTCAGTAACCACTGTCTGCAGAATATACTTTTCAGTTACATATGGAACTCATATAGACGGTTTGTAGGTTGAACCTAAAAGCAAACCTCAGTGTATTTCAAAAGATTAAAATTTACAAGGTATGTTTTCTGTGGATTCACACTGGAAATAAGTAATAAAAATATAATCAGAAAGTCTTCCAAATATAATACATTTATGAATAAGTCATTAAAGAAGAAATCATAATGGAAGTTTGAATATAATAGGAATTAAATGGTTATGAAAATATAGGCATGCTATATACTGCTAACAGTGTACTTAGAGGTAAAGTTGTATTAATACATTTTTAGGAAAGTGTAAAGGAGAATTCGGGGGTGATGGCAGCAGCTGTGGTGCACTGAATATTCTGAAATAAAATCCAGAAATTAGAATAGTAAAAACAATCATTTGCCGCAAAACTGAAGTGGCAGGTTATCTCTATAGACCCCAAAATGCAAGGGGAGGGGGACAGCTCAGCAAATACAAGATTTGTATTCCCTCTCTGTGCTAGAGGAAGTAGAGGGAAGCACTGGTGTACCTTGCTTGACCAGAAAGTGAAAAAATCTCTTAAGATGTTAACTGGGAAGAGTTATAGACAGTTTGAAATAGTAGCTATGGTGAGGGGAGGGAGACTTTGAAATCCTCTAGCTACAGGAATTAGAGCATGTTGGTTTTAAAGAACACCGGAAAACTGAGTACCTGAAGAAAAAGCTCATTTTCAGTTCAAAGCTCCATATTAAAGAGTGACTTAAGGAAATTACTTTCAGATAACTCCATGTTAGTATTTTGTTTACAAGTGTTCAGTGCTTTCCTGTTTATCAGAGTAAGATCCGGTGTGGTTCTAATATGCCACTACAGCTTTACTTCACCATCTTGTTTTCTCTGCATTTTTTTCATTAATGTATCTTTTCATGTCGAGGATGTCTTCGAACATTTTGTTATCTGACACTTGTGGCCATTTTCTTTTTTTTCTATTATCCTATGCATACTGTGCTCATTCTTCATCATTTTACTATTTTTTTCCCCCTGAAATGAAACAATGACATTTGTTTCTATGTTTTCCATTTTTCTTTTGAAACTTTTCTTCATTGAGTTAGAGTTATCTGCATATTTATGTCTTTTTTTCATGAACTCTATAAACACTTTGGCCATAGGAACCGTGTCTTCCTAATCAGTGAATTCCATGCACTGCGTGGCATGCTC
Organism: Scalopus aquaticus; assembly: GCA_004024925.1. Taxonomy (NCBI): domain Eukaryota; kingdom Metazoa; phylum Chordata; class Mammalia; order Eulipotyphla; family Talpidae; genus Scalopus; species Scalopus aquaticus. Next base: position 70,599 of record PVIJ01002474.1, on the reverse strand, counting down.
CTTTTTACATAATATAATTGTTCAGCTGAAACTGAGTGACACATCTTTTACTTCTTGTTTTCTGGAGATTTTTGGAATTTCAGCCAAATGAAATAAAATTTTGTTTCTTGGAAAACAATAAATATTCACTTTTTTACCTTAAAGTCAATTATGTTTACTTTTACAATGCTTGTTTTAGTTTCTTATTCATTGATTAAGAACACATTTGCTAAGTAGCTTGTTGGTGTGGTAACAGTGTATCCATGCAATAGTATTATTAAGATAAGAACTTTTTAGGTAATTCCTAAATTAGTCTTGGGAACAACAAAGTATTAATTGGGTAATTTATTGTCAGAGTTTAGGAAGGAGAATATTTGCTACAAAAATATTTTCATCATACCAATGAATTAATATAAAACAAAATTCCCATCTGCCAATCCTCGTCAATCCCCATCTACCAATTCTTTGCTACCAGCCCATTTTCATGGCTTTTTATAAGAGAGAGACAAAGAACTGATGTGATAGAATGCAGTGATAGGAAAGAGGGTAGGACCTGTGGTAAAGTGTCAGAATATTTTGTATTCCATATTGTTTCCCAAGAGTTTTGCATATTTTATGTAATTGTATATGTATTACAGGTAAATGTATGTAAGGCGTGTGTACATCAATGTGTGACATGCATGTTGTATAGTCATGTATTCATCACATCCAGTATTGTTAACTCCTCACTTGCAAAGTCCTTTATTTCTCTGTTCTTACTACTTGCCTGTAAAACCTCAAATGATGCCAGTATTGTGGTTTTAGATTCAAAACCACAGAATGATACTGGAAATAAACACAACCTTATTGACCCTTCCCTTTGAATTCGTTGACCATAAATATAAAATGGACACTCAAGATTGCTTATTAATACTCTTACTAAACCCCACTATGTTCACTTTTCTAATCTCCAGTGATTTCTTTATTTTTTATCAGATCTGCTACCATATCACCAGTTTCCTTTGGTTTCTTCGGATGTTTCCATGAAGACATGACTTAATCATTTGAAAACTCCCTGAACTTTTTATTAAGAAATTAATCTAAACATACACCTTTTTATCTTGTCAGTATTTCCATTTGTATATATTTACACATGTATGTGCACATAGCATGCATACATAAAGACTTGTATGATATATAGTTATAACATTAAATAAAATTGTGAAACAGGAAAACAAAATTAATATTGTTAGGTATTATGTTTTGGAAAATCTATGAAGAAAAGTAAGGGAATGGTAAGCACAAAAGTTAAGTGGAATAGGGCTGGTGATTGGCAGAGGGAACAAGATGTGATGATAGACTTTTAAACTGGCAGTTTTATTTACAAATGTTTGAAATTACTTATATGCTTCATATTAATCTTTTGGTATGATGTAATTCACAAATAAGTCTGAACTTAGAAAAGAATTTGATTTTTATCCCCAAAGGAAATATGCTTTCTCATCTTAGTGTTTTCTTGCAAAGTATCTTGCATATGTACACATAATAGAAGCAGCTATTTGTAGAAAGCATGTGTATGTATGTGACAAAATAACTTGCCCATTAAAGTTTTTCTTTTATTAGTTTATTTTAACCTAATTCTCGAAATAGCAACATAACGTATCATAGTGTCACATTTTATAAATATGTCAACTTTTCACGTACCTGTCTGACAAGAAATTTGTACCTAAAAATAGACTTAAATATTTTATCTGTGTGCATATGGATACGTATTTATGTACACACGTATCTTTACATATACATATGCACATGCATCTCTACATACATGCATATATACATACTTATTAAAACAGACAGACGTGCGGTATCATTTTAGAAGTGTAAGTTAATGTCTATATAACCTGTGTTCAGTAAGATTTTCTAAATTTTGAAGTAATACTATTAAATGGGAACTTCTAATTTGAGATCATTTTTCTCCATTTTATCTCATTCTGTTCCATTTCAAAAATCATTTAAAATGTGATTACTTCCTTCTTGTGAAATTGTTATTTTAGTTAAAAAGAGTGTATTGAAAATCCATTTTACGACTAGGTTTTTAATATACTACTAAATATTTACTTTTTTAAAACTTTGAACTTTTAATTTTATGTTAAGAAAAGTTTACTCCACATATATTTCCTTTCTATGTTCAGTATATGCAAAGTTTGTCCAGATGATAAAAACTGTATTCATTTTCTTCAATAAAATTCTTAAACTGTTCATCAGAAAAAATGTAATTGTGATATTTCCAAATAATTTCCGTTTAGTCTAGCCATATACAGGTTCTTTTGCTGACATCAGTGTTTGATGATTAACATAATGCACATTTACAATTTTTCAGTGTAATGAACTTTATGGATTTTAGTTTTGATATTAAATACATTGGAAATATTATTAATATGATTTACTAATTACCATTTTTCAATAAATTACAGCTAACCATTTACCATTTTGGAATTTAACGTTTGTCACCATGGTAAAGTTCCGAAGAAGGACTTGCATCATTTTGTCACTTTTTATTCTATTTGTTTTCTCTCTGATGATGGGTTTAAAAATGCTGAGACCAAATACGGCTACTTTTGGAGATTCTCTGGGACTTGATCTTCTTCCATATCTTCGTAAACGAACGTCTCACTTGGGAAAAAATTTGGATTTCCAAAAGAGTGACAAAATCAACAGTGACACAAATACCAAGAATTTAAAAAGTGTTGAAATCACTGTGACACCTTCCAAAGCCTCTGAACCTTACCTGGAAGAACAGTCACCTCCGAATTATTACTTACATGTATTTTATTATAGCTGGTATGGAAATCCAAAATTTGATGGTAAATATGTACATTGGAACCATCCAATCCTGCAGCATTGGGACCCTAGGTTATACAAGAATTATCCACAGGGGAAGCATAAGCCCCCAGACGACATTGGCTCCAGCTTTTATCCTGAGTTGGGAAGTTACAGCTCTCGGGATCCTTCTGTCATCGAAACTCACATGAAACAAATGTACTCAGCTTCAATTGGTAATTATTTTATTTTATGTATATATTTAGGAATACATACATACATATATGTATATATTTGTAGAGCATTAAATTACTGATCTGTCTCCATATTGTTACAATTTTTAACATGCAAACTTCAAATTAAACTGTGTATATTTTTAATTTGGAAAATGAAAGAATATTTTGTTTTTATATTATTGAAGTAACATTTGGTTTATAAGATAGTATAGTTTCTGGTGTAAATCATTATAAATCAACATTTTTATATCACATTCAATTATTCATTAGTAGTCTTAATTTCATTCTTTACCATAAAATTGATCCCTTTTACCTGATATATCCACCCTCCTTCCCCTTTCCCTCTTGGCAACCATTAATTTTTTCTTAGAATATGTTTATTTTTGTTTTATTTAGTTCATTTATTCCTGTATGTACCACATCAGTGAAATCCTATAGTGTTTTTCTTTGACTTGTTTCACTAAACACATGAAACTGGGTACATTCATGTTTTTGCACAAGGAGGATTTCATATTTTTTAATAGCGGAGTAGTTTTGCATTATGTGCATATATACTGCTTTTTTTTTTTTTAAAGATTTATTTATTTATGCATACAACCTGGGGTGTAGGCCAGAGGTGTGGAGGGGTGAGAGGAGACAGAGCGGGGAGCAGAACAGACAGATTGACTGAAGTACCTTGCTGAGGGGAGCAGCGGGTGAGGCAGGAGAGGTCTGCTGTGCCATGTGGGAATCTCCCTGGCCGGTATCGAACTCGTGCTGTAGTGGCTCTGGATAGCTTCATAGTGCTGCGCTTAACCCGTTGCGCCACCAGAGAGGCCCTATGCTACATCTTATCCAGTCATCTGTCTGTGGACACTTAGGTTGGTTGTTCCCACATCTTCTGTTGTAAATAATACTACAATAAATATGGGATGTGTATATATCTTTGAATTAGTGTTTTCATATTCTTTGGATAAATATCTTTTTTTTTTTTTAATTTCCTAAAGTGAGATAATTGGACCATATGGAATTTCTGTTCCTCAGGTGTTTTTGAGGATTCTTCATACTTTTCCTGTTATGGCTGTGCCATTTTACCTACTCACCAACAGCGTTCAGGGTTCCCTTCTTTCCACATCCTCTCCAACATCTGTCCTTTCTTATCTCTTGGAAAGAAGCCTTTCACACTGGTGGTTAGGTGACGTTTTTGTTTTGCATTTTCCTAGTAAGAGATGGTAAATATTTTTCGTGTGCCTGTTGGGCATCTCTATACACTCTTTGGAGAACAGTTTATTCACATCCTCTGCCCATTTTTTAATTGGGTGATTTGGGTTTTGTTTTTCAGTTTTTTTGAATTCTTTTATGTATTTTGGATATTAACCCTTGTTAAATATATGATTTGTAAATGACTTGTCTCAGTAGAATGCCTTTTCATTTTGATGATCATTTCTTTAGCTATGCAGTAGCTTTTTAGTCTGATGTAATCCGATTAATTTTGCTTTTGTTCCCCTTGTCTTTGGAATTGAATCCTCAAGAGGTTTTAAAGGACAGTGTCAAGGAGCATATCACATGTTTTCTGTATGGTTTTAGGCCTATATGCAAGTCTATATGCATTTTGAATTAACCTTGTCTATTCTGTTAAATAGTGGTCTAGTTTCATTCTCTTGCATGTGAATAGTTTTGTCAACACTTATTAAAGAGATACTGTAAATGATCATGTTTATATACTTACATGTGCTTTTCTTGCTTTATTGTGTGCTCTTGGTTCCTTTGTCATTAGTTAGTTGTCTTTATATGCATAGGGTTATTTCTGGGCTTTCAATCTCTGGTTCTTTATTCTACTACCATGCTGTTTGACTTTTATTATTTTGTGATATATTTTGATGTTGTGGGAGTCAGATACCCCCATTACCTCCATTTTTCTTTTCTGTCAGGATATTTTGGTTTTGGGGTTCTTTCGTGTGTTTTGTTTTTTAAAATATAGACAACTACAATTATATGTGGCATAATTTCCGAAATCAGGGAAGTTTCTAATTTAACATTCTTTCCACATTTTATTAAATCATGAGTTACATAAGATAAAATGAATTCTCCTACTTTCAGTATACAGCTCAGTAATTTGTCAAAAGCATACACCATGTTTATATATCACCCAGTCCTGAAGTAAGCAGTTGTACAGTCTAAAGTTTTGTCGTATTTGTCTTATTTAGCCCAACCTTCAGCCTACAAAACTATGGGTCTTATATCTTTCACTGTAGAGTAGTTGCTAAATCACTTTAGAGAAATTTTCAGACTCATCCAGCATGTGCATGTGTTTATTTTTTGCTCAGCATGATGTTTTGAAATTTGCCTATGTTATTAGCTGTGTCAGTGGTTTAGTTGTTATTGCTGTGTAGTATTTCTGTGTTATTGATGGACATTTGGACTATTTCAAGTTTTAGATAGAGCTTGTTTTTCCTTTTTGAAGTAGGCTGATACCTCTTTAAATTTCGGTGCTTATTTCATTTGTATTAATGAAATAATGATGTGGTTGTTTCTAAATCTTTTACTTTGCTATTTTTCCTAATTATTTTTTTGTCTTTTCCTGCTTTTATATTAAATAGTCCATGTTTTATTCTTATTACATGTATTCTTTTTTGTTGTTGTTTTATGAATGCTTTTCAACACTTTACAACATGCACCTCTAACTTAACCAATTAGAAGTCATCAGTTATTCTAATTGGTTATCCACATTACCCTCAACTTTCTCTTCCCTCTAACTTCTAGCATTCCAGTTAATACTGGAGGTATTCCACAGGTAAATAATATGAAAAAATATATATGATTCCATGCTTGAAAATTCTTTAAATCATTAATGTATCTCCCCCCCCCCATTAATGTATCTTTTATAAAAACATTTCCTGTTTTGATTCCCTTTGTAGTGTCCCCAGCAAGTGGGCCACAAGAGAATTCATTCTTACATTGTTACGGCTCTGCAAAGGACTCAAGCTCACTGTTAACCTGATAGGTATTTAGAGACAGTAACCACCCCCCCCCCCACCAAAAAAAAAAAAAAAGAGTTTTGGGAATCTATGTAAGTTGAGTTTTTCTTGTGTGAAGTAATTTCTTTACTATTTAAAAAAATCTTAACTTTCTAGTATATTCTTACACCTCTAGTTTCTGTGTTCTGTGAAATAAATGACAAAGTAGGATTGAATTCAGACTGTGTTAACTGGTATGTGGGTATGTATGGGCCTATAGTAAACATTGGGGGGAAGAGCAACTTTCAAGTGAGTTCCTGTTTTGTGCAAAGACATTGTAACTAAAGTCTCCTCTTGACTTCAGTTTCTTTGTGGCTATAAAAGTTATGCTTGATTGACAGAAAAAATGGATAGTCATGGATTATTTTGTTTCCTCAATGCAAACTAAACTGTAGCATACAGTGAGATTTATTAGATTTATAACTGTTGTTATATATTATCGTACATATGTAAATGTCATATAGCAGTATATGGTGACATACTACATATGCCATAATTTTACAAACTTTTTTAGGTTAAATTATTTTATTTCCCAATTTCTGTTTAATTTCCACCCATTATGATCTTATTCCCCTTTTGTGCTTTTTTCCTTCCTCTTACTCAAAACCTTCAGTTCCTTTGTTAGTGTCCACTAGTTTTTGTAAGTATTTTGCTGTGTTAAACTGCTAGGTAAATGTTCCCTAATTACCCTTGTTATTTTGACTTTCTTCACTGCAGATGAATCCTTCCAATTCCTTCTGTTTTGTTTTAATTGACAACCGTTGTCTTTTATTAAGACTGAAAAAATCCCATTATATGGCTGTATCACATTTTCTTTTTTTTTTAATGATAGGGACTTTTTTTTTTTATTTATACATACAAGCTGGGGTACAGGCCAGAGGCGTGGGGTGGCGAGAGGGTTCACCAGAGACAGAGTGGGGAGCAGAACAGGCAGATCAGAAGTACACTGCTGAGGGGAGCAGCGGGCCAGGCAGGAGAGGTCTGCCGCACCATGTGGGATTCTCCCCGGCTGGGCGTTGAACTCGCGTCGCTGCTGCCGACAGCTCCACAGCGCAGTGCTCAACCGCTGTGCCACCGGGGAGGCCCTGTATCACATTTTCTTAATTCAGTTATCTATCCTTGTGCACTTGTTTCCACATCTCAGTTATTACAAGTAATGCTGCAGTAAACATTGTAGGATGTGTATTTCTTGAGTTGATGGTTCTATGATCTTCAGATAGCTATGCAAGAGTGGTATTGATGGACCATATGTTATTTCTAATTTTATTTTTTTAAAGTAAATCCAAATTCTTCAGAATGGCTGCACCAGTTTGTATTCCCATCAGGATAGGTTACCTCTTTCTTCACATCCTTTCCAGCACTTGTTGGGAGTTTTTAATATGCATCATTCTTACCAATGGGAGATGATATCGCATTGTGGATTTGGCCTGCATCTTTCCTATTAAAATTAATAATGACCATTTCTCTGTTTCTCTTTTGCTCTTGTGGGTAACTTCTTTGAGTCCCCCAATTTCTGAATGAACAGACAGATGTGTTGTTTATATTAATTGGGTATTTGTCTGTGTGTGTGTGTGTGTGTGTGTGTGTGTGTGTATGTGTGTGTATATTGTATACTGACCACTTTGTTAGTCGTGTCATGTCTGGATATTTAGTAAGGTGTCTTTTTTAATCTATATTTTCTTTCACTGCATAAAAACTTGTAAATTTGAAATAATCCCAATTATTTCTTTGTTTTCCTTCTCTTTTGCCTTATGGGTCAGATCTCCAAAACATCTTTTTCATTGGTGTCATAAAATATATTGCCAGTGAGTTTCTTCTGTATATTTTATTGTTACCTGTTTTCTGTTGCAGTCTTTAGTTCTTTTTAAATTTACTTTTGTACATGGAATTGAATGATGCAACTTTTATTTTTTTACATGTGGACATCCATATTTTTTAGCACCAACTTTTTAAAAACGATTTATTTATTTATGCTTACAAGAACTGGGGTGTAGGCCAGAGGTGCTGGGGGTGGGGTGGGGTGAGAGTATTCACCAGAGACAGGGTGGGGAGCAGAACTGGCAGATCAGAAATACACTGCTGAGGGGAGCAGCAGGTGGGACAGGAGAAGTCTGCTGCACCTTGTGGGAGGCTCCCTGGCTAGGGATCAGCTCATGCTGGCTTCAGTGGCTGTGGATAGCTTCATGTGAAGAGACTTAACCCTTTGCGGCACCAGGGAGGCTCCTCTAGCACCATTTTATGTTGAGATTTTCCTTTTTTCGTTGTATGATCATGGCTCCTTTTTCGTGAATTAAGTATTAATATATGCATGGATTTATTCTGAACTTTTGATTGTTTTCTATTGATTTATGTGCCTATTATTCTGATACTATATTTTAATTTATGTTACTTTATGCTGTAAAGTTATGTATCGTGGTACCTCTTTGCTTTTTCTCAGGATTGCTTTTCAGGCCTTTTATCTTATAAATTTTACTATTTTTTTTCCCATTTCTTTGAAGAACGTTGGTGTTTTATGGAGATTGCATTAAATTTGTAGATTGCTTTGGTGGAGTAGTCATTTGACTATATTTGTAGTCCATGAACTAGGAGTATAAAAGGGGGATTATATATTTCTTTGTGGGCCTCCCTGGTGGTGCAGTGGGTTAAACGCAGCGCTGTGGAGCTGTCAGCAGCTGTGGCACAGGTTCTATGCCCTGCCAGGGAGATTCCCACATGGTGCGGCAGACCTCTCCTGCCTCGCCCACTGCTCCCCTCAGCAGTGTATTTCAGATGATCTGCCTTTTCTGCTCCTCAGTCTCTGGTGTATCCTCTCACCGCCCCATACCTCTGGCCTGCACCCCAGCTTGTGTGCATAAATTTAAAAAAAAAATGTAAAAAATATATATTTATTTATATCATGGTATTTATCCTTTAATAACATGTTGATTTCATTGTGTAAGTTCTTTACTCTTTAGTTAGGTTAATTCTAAAATATTAATTCTTTTGGATATAATTTTAAATGGAAATAATTTTACTCATTATTTGTATAAATGTGTAAAAGACTTTTTTATATGTCCACTTGTTGCATTCATTTATTTTTAGTAGCTTTTTGGTGGAGTCTTTCATATTTTCTACATATGCTATTGTCTGTGCAGATGATGATATTTTTACTCGTTTTCTCATCTCGTCTTGTAGGATTGTGAAAACTTCATTCTACTATTTTCTTGACTCTGGAGAGTTACTGACAAAATCCCAGTAAAACGTGATTTTTGTGCCTTTGTAAATTATCCTTTCTTAGTTTTCTGTAAATTATCAAAAATCAAAGGCAAAGAAAAAAATTTAACAGTGATGTGTCTTGCTGTTGGTCAATTTGCGTTTAGAAATGTGGGTGTTTCCTGCTTCTTGGCCATCTATGCTTAATTCATTTTTTAGGCTTGAGAAATTCTTACCGTTTCTTTGAGTAGGGTCTTTCCTTACCTCTCCAGCTTCTGGAGTGCCCACTACCCCAGAGTTTTGTCATTCTTCTTGTGTCTTGTTTTTCTTTTTCTAACTGGGAGATTTGAGTCTTCTATTTCTGAAATACATTCTTCCAGTTTCATTCTATTTAGAGCATTTTCAGAGTCTCTTTCTGTGTTCTCGTGCTATTTTCAATTCTTTGGTGAGGCCCTCTCTGTTCCTGGATCTCCTTTATCTGTGGATTTGCACCTACTATCTTCCTTTGACTGTCCTGTAGCTCACTTTGCATTTTTAATACTTTTTTTTTTTTAAAGTTTTGTCTGATAGGTCTTGCAGAACTACTTATACTACTTTAGCTTTTCCATTTTGTGTTTAGATTTTCCTTGCTTCTTAGGTATGTGTATTGTCTTTTTTGTGGTTGGAGCACTGCAAATTTACTTTTCTTATACTTCTTAGTTTATTTTCGCACGAGATAGTGGCAGAAAGATACCTGGGGGCTTAAAAATATCTCTTTTGAGGGGTGAGGTTGGTCACCTTTGCCGCCTCCTCTTTCTCTCCATAGCGCAGTGATTTAGTTGCCCTAACTTCCCTGCTGCTCCTTTCTGCCACAGATCATTGTCTGTGAAACCTGAGTCTCTGATGAGAGAGGCTAGTTTTGGTCTACAAGGCTCATGTTCCAGGACTCAGTTGGGCCTGGCAGGCAGAAGAGTTTGTGACTGATTACCTGGCTTTGGCTGGCTCAACAGTCTCCATTGCTGCCACACCTCCTCGGAGGGATCTGACTTACAAGTTTTGTGTATCTGCTTGATACTTTCCAAGGGATTGGTGAATTCTCGCACACCTGCTCTTTTCTGTACTGTTGAGCTTGCATGGAATCTTTTCTGGCTTTGCCTATTGATTCTTTGATCTCTTATTTCTGGGAAGGGGGTAGGAAGAGAACAACTTGCACGAGCTGACAGAGGAGTTCCCAGTGTCCCAGGTTGAACCTCCAGGGAAATTCACAGCACCCTGGAGTACCCCTTCATGCTGTGGATAGTGTACCCCCAGCGACTTCTGCTGGCTCTTATATATACTTTCCCAGCCACCCTCTCATTTTCCTCCTCTTTGCCTTTTTTTTTTTTTGTAAGATTTATTTATTTATACATACAAGCTGGGGTACAGGCCAGAGACATGGGGCGGCGAGAGGGTTCACCAGAGACAGAGTGTGGAGCAGAACAGGCAGATCAGAAATACACTGCTGAGGGGACCAGCGGGCGAGGCAGAAGAGGTCTGCCGCACCGTGTGGGATTCTCCCCGCCTGGGTGTCAAACTCGCATCTCGAGCTGTCCACAGCTCCACAGCGCAGCGCTCAACCGCTGCACCACCAGGGAGGCCCCTTTTCTTTGCCTTTTGCTGCAGCAAGTCACTGGTCTCAGTGCTAGTTCTCTAAGGCAAAGTTCTAGCAATCTCTTGGGGGACCTTCCCACTTTTCCTGACCAAATACTAAAATTTCATGGTTGTTTTTAGGGAAAAAAGTGATCCCAACCTCTCTATTTCCCCATGATGTGGTTGGAGCCCTGTGCTGTGTATTAGGTTTTATTTAGATAGTAGCTTCAGATGTATCTCTTTGAAACATCTTTCCCATTTCTCTACTCCAGCATCCCAAGCCACCAAAGTTCTACTCTGATTTTTCAAGTTTGTTTTGTTTTCTAACTCCACATATAAAAGAGAGAGCTATGTTGCAGTATTTATCTCACTTAATATAATGGTCTCAGGATCTATCCATGTTGCTGCTGTATATGACAGGATTTTCTTTTCTCAGGGCTAAATAGAAGTTGTGTGTGTGTGTGTGTGTTAATTTACTGTTTGTTCCTTTATTCATTCAATTGTTAATGGATGTTTCTCTTGGCTATTGTGAATAATTCTACAGTAAAGATGAGAATGCATGTATCTCTTTGTAATTTGTTTGCATTTCCTTTGGATATATGCTCAGAAGTGGGATTCCTGAATTATGGTAGTTCTATTTTAATTGTTTGAGAAAACACTGTGCTGTTCTCCATAGTGACTGACTCATCACTAAAAATGTGAAAGATTTTTATTTCTTCACATTCTTGCTAGTACTTTCTCTTCTTTTTTTCTTTTGAACTGGTTTTATTAATTATAAATTTATTTTCTCTGGTGGTATGTTATTTCCTTCCTATTTATCTTTTGTGAATCTGCTATATATTTTTGCTTTGTCACTACCATAGCCTTTACATAAAACATCTTACAGACAGAACAGCCCTTTTTAAGCTTTTAGTAACTTATCTTTGATCACCTATAAAGACTCCATCCTTGTACTGCCTTTTACTTTATCGATGTCAGAATTACCTCCTCTTGTTCTGTTTTTGCTAACAATTTATAGCACTTATAGTTATTTTTTTTCTTTTAACCTTTATACTAGTGCTGAGTTAACACACCAACCTAATAGTTTTGTCAGTGTGACTGTGTATTTTTTTATCTTTACCACTGTGTTGTCATTTTGTATATTTTCATATGGTTGATCAGTGTCTTTTTTTTTTTTTTTTTTAAGTTTGATAGACTTTTTTCAGTATTTTCTCCAGGAAAGGCTAGTGGTGGTGAACTCAATCCCTCAGCTTATTTTTCCTTGGGGAAGACTTTACATCTCCTTCATGTCTGAAGGATACCTTTGCTTGATGAGGCATTCTAGTTTGGCATTTTTATTTCAGTGTTTCAACTATATCACCACTCTCTTCTTGTTTGTTAGTTTCATGTTAGTAATCTGGTGATAGCCTAATATGTGTTTCTTTTATGTTTATACACACACCACACATATACCCCCACATTCCTTCCTCCTAGTTGCCTTTAAGATTCCTAGTTGCCTTTAAGATTTGTCATTGATTTGTGACTACTTAATTATAATGTGGTTTTTTGGAGAACATCTTTGCAGTGAGATAATAGGGTAATTTATTATCTTCATAAATCTGTATGTCCTTGTATTTTCCTCAGATTTGGGAAGTTCTCAGCTATTTAAGTAACTACCTACCCCTTGCTCCTTTTCTCTCACTGGAATCTCAGTTATCCCGATAATTGTCTTTTTTATGGCTGCCATAGCAAACATGGATTTTCTTCATACTTCTAAAATAGAATTTTCCTCTATTCTGTTATTTCAAAATTTCTATCCCCAGTTACCTTTTTTTCCCCCTGTCAGGACTGCCCCGTTAAATGTGCTTTCTACTGCATACAGTCATGTGTCATTTAACAATGAAAATACACTCTAAGAATGTGACGTTATGTGATTTTTGTCTTTGTGGAATGTCCTAAGAATGTACTTACACAAAATTAGATCATATAGCCTGTTACATACTGAGTACATATAGTATATACCCTATTACTCCTAAGCTCCAAACCTGAACAGCATGTTACTACTGAATACTGTAAATGTACTTGCAATGTAATGGTATTTGTGTGTCTAAAAATAAGTAGACATAGAAAGGTAAAGTATTAAAAAAATACAGCATAAAAGGTAAAATGTGTTAGGCTTGAATAGGACATTTATCATTCATTAATGGAGCTTTCAGGTGTAGGTGTTGCTCTGGATGAGTGGTAAGTTGAGTTTTGCATAATTGACAATCTAGGCTATTACTGTATATATTACTGTAAACTTTCTAAATACTGTACATCTAGGCTAAACAAATTTATAAAAATTCTTCGGTTATAGTCTTTAGTTTACTTTTTAGAACTTTATTACTCTTTTGAGCTGTGTGTTGTAAAACTCAGACTCATTTTACAGTAAACAAGTTATTTTCTTCATATACTTATTTTTTTACTTTTTTTTTTTTTTTTGCTTTTCAATATTACTTTGTTAAAAAGTAAGATATAAACGTACACATTAACCTAGGACTACATTGTTGGGTTTCATCAATACCAGTATCTTCCATTTCCACAGTGTTTCCCTCTAGAGTGAATTTTTAAAGCATTTATCTTTTCTGATTCTTAAAATTTACTTAAATGCTTGATGGAAACCATTTCTGATTTCCACAAGTTGCTCACTTGCCCAGGCTATGGCCTATTGATGTACTCTCTGTTTAACCAGTACTCAAGTTCAGGGGCTTCCTTAGCAGCAAGTATAAGGAGCTGGTAGCAGAATTGGGGAGCTGTGGGTTTACTATTCAGTGCATTGTGGATACCACAGACCAGGTATAGATACTGTCACACGACTGCTAAGGCAGTCCTTGTTCCTGCCTTTAAAAATGGGCTGGCAGCTCTCCAGTCCATCTGTGACTGTGCTGATGCCTTTTCCTAATAAACCTGTCCTTTCAAAATGTAAAAAATAAATAAAAATGGCCTTAGCTGTTCGTAAACCAAAGAATATGGTATTCTCAAGCTTGGGTTAACAAGGAAACATTCTTGGAGCCTTTCAGAAAGGAATTTAGTTAAACCAAATAACTTAAATTTAGCCTAGTGACACTCATGTTACATTCTGATCCACAGAACTGTAAGATAATTTGCATTTACTTTAACTCAATTTGCTATGGCAACAATAAAAAAGTAATACCCTTATTTAAACATAATTCACTTTGTCTTTAAAATTATCTGCTCTTTTCTTCAGTCTTAGATTAAATATTTGAGTCTACTATTCCCAATCTATGATAGATTCTAGGGACATTACGGTAAGTCTCATCCCCTAATCTTTCCTTTGTGTTTGTCATTGGGTACTTCACTACATGGAAGTACTTCAGAGTCTTTTCTAAAGGAGGAACATGCTAATTTTCTTAATGCCACAATTCTTAAATCTGTATATTTTGGCTTTAAAATTGTGTATAATGGTAGTAATAGGACTTGTAATAAGATAAAGAAAATTTTTGAAGTTTAAATGGAATTTGATGTTTATAGTGACATTTAACATGTTAACTTGTGACTAAGGGAACACCCATGGGCCCAAAACTGATAATGGATGCATATTTTAAAAGGGATTTAGCCATCTCTGTGCAGAAAGGCAAAAGTCTTAATGTGAAAAATTTTTAATAAAATTGGTGTGCATAGAGAGAGGATAGCCCAATAAAATTCTGAAAATTGCCCATCTCCTCAGGGTCAAATGCGTAGCCAGTTAGGACCAGCACAAAGCGGGGCTGCTGAGGTCTGAAAGCTTGCCAAAGTACTTTCTGACAAAGAACCACAAGACAGATTAAGGTAGATTCCAGAGAGCTGGGACAGAAGGAGAGTTTCAGAACTCAAAATATATCACATAATACAACATGAAGCTAAAATAACTGTCACTGTCTCTCCCAAGGACCAGGAGCAGGTTCCCAACCTGTCATCCAAGGCTGTACATAACTCTCTCTTTCCTCCAAATCCCTGGGTACAAGTTAAAACCAGAAAAACAAGCGAGGCCGGCATATAGGTACACTTGCTGCTTAGCTCTGCCCCTACTTCCCAGTAGCTCTCCTGCTTAGGAAATGCAGTTCATGGCATACCGGAACGTGTAGTAAAAGACAGCTATGTAATTAGGGGTGAAGAAAATGGCACTTCCTTTTCACCAAGGTGTGTGTGTGTAATAAACAGAATGCCATGATTTTTCCTTTTAGAAAATGGTGTTTTTCCTCATTTTTAAATTTACATCTTGAATTGTAAATGATGATAGTTTCAGGTAGGTATAGATTTCTTTTTTTAAAGATTTACTTATTTATGCAAACAAGCTGGCGTACAGGCCCGATGTGTGGGGTGGCGAGAGGGTTCACCAGAGACAGAGTGGGGAGCAGAACAGGCAGACAGATTGATGGAAATACACTGCTGAGGGGAGCAGCGGGCGAGGCAGGAGAGGTCTGCCGCACCATGTGGGAATCTCCCCCACTGGGCGTCATCACTGGCTGATGACAGCTCCACAGCATGCAGCGCTTAACCGCTGCACCACCAGGGAGGCCCTAGGTATAGATTTCTTAATCTAGTTCTTCAGATTGTTTTGTTTCATGGGAGTATGTTTTTTTCCCCCTGTTTATTAGTGTTCTTGTGATTTTGTTCTTGAAAGCATGTTGTCTCTTGTAGGATTGTAAACATTTTTTGCTAAGTCTTTATTCCTGGAAAATGGGGCATGTCACTCTTTCTGCTGGGCCTATAGTGTGGTTATCTAATTTTTGAGTTTCATTGTTGAGAAGTATTTCCTGTCAACATTGAAAATTTTCTTCCACGTCTATAAAAAATAAGATGACTGTATTTGTATGGGTTTACTTCTGGTTTTTATACTGATCTGTTTATGTGTGTACTTTCAGCAATTCCACCTTGTTTGGAGTACTTTATTGTCTTGAAATCAGGTCTTAAAATCAGGGTGATTTCGTTGTTCTTTCAAGATTGCTTTGGCTATTATGGAATTTCTTTGCCTATCCATGTCAGCTCATCCATATCTTTAAAATATCCTGTTGCAAATTTTGAATGGAATTGTTCTGAATCTGTAGATCAATTTGGGGAAAGTTGAAACTTTAGGAATATTGAATGCAATTAGCAATGTTGAAATAATGACAAATAGAATATTCCATTCCATGAATAGAATGTTTCTTCTCATTTTTATAGGACTTAAATTACTTTCTTTTAGATTTTTATAATTTTCAGTGTACAAATCCTGTACATATAGTTAAGTACTTTTTTAGGGGGACTGGTATTACAAATACTGTTTGTTAAATTTTTATATTTGCTCATGAATATATAGAATGCATTCTTAAATATGAACTTTGCATCTTGTGATTTTGATAAACTCAGTTGTTAACTCTAGGACTATTTTTGTGTATTGCTTTACTATATAGATAATCAAATGTAAACAGTTGGTTTTTCTTTTCAATCTCTGTATCTATTTTTGTTTTTCTTATTGTACTGGCTTAATTTTCCAGTACTTTGTGGATAGGCATATTAAGAAAGGTTGTCCTTGACTTGTTTCTGATCTCAGGGGAAAATTCTCTGACTACTAAGTATTATGTTAAGCTGTAAGATATTTGTAAATGCCATTTATCATGTCAAAGGAATTCACTTCTGTTGTTGCTGAGTGTATTACCATTGAGAATTCGTTGACTTTTATCAAATGACTTTTTTTTACTGCATCTATTGACTTGACCTTTTTACTACTTTAGGTTTTTTTAGTATTTTTGTTTGCCACTTTAGCATGTTTTAGTGTATAATTCAGTAACATTAAATACATACCTGATGTTGTGGAATCATTACAACCATCCATCTCCTTACGCTATTCATCTTGCAAAACTGAAACTCTACCTCTTCCCTATTTCCTAATATTCCATTACATTCTACTTTTTCTTACTGCAAGTACCTCATAGACGTGGCATCTTACAGTATTTCTTTTTAATTGGTATATTTCACTTAGCACAATGTAGGTTCATACATGCTATTACATATTTCAGGACTTCATTTTTCAGAGATTGAATAAAATTCCATTGGAAGTATAGAACACACTTTGCTTATTCATCTGTTGGTGGACACTTGGGTTGCTTCTACATTTTAGCTACTGTGAAAAATGCAGCTGTGCACATTGAGTGTCCAGATATCTTTGATTACCTACTTTCAATTCCCTTTGATAGTTATCTAGAACTGGAATTGCAGATTATTTGGTAATTTTTTTTTTTTTTTGAGGTACTGTCATGTTGTTTACAGCAGCTATACCTTTTCACATTCCCACGGTGATAAGATTTTCCAGTCTCCATACTCTTGCCAACAATTATTTCCTGCTTTTTAATAGGTCTCCTAATCGGTATCCTGTGTTCTCTCTTTATAGTTTTGATTTGCATTTCCTTGATGATTACTGATGTTGAGCATTTTTTAAAAAGTGCTTATTGGTTGGTCGTTTATAAATTTTTTTAAAAAATTCTGTTCAAGTCCTTTGCTAACTTTTAAATATGGTAGTAGCTTTGTTTTTTTGAGTTTTAGCTTTACACTGTACATTCTGGGTATTAGTATCTTACTGGATATATGATAGGCAAATAGTTTGTGACATTCCATGGGTTGTACTTTTACTCAGTGGATCACATCTTTTGATGTGTAATTTCGATGACATTCAATTTTTCTATTTTTTTTTAATACCAGCATCTTTGGTGTCGTAGCAACAAAATTATTGCCAAGTCCAAGGGCATGAAAACTTTTCCTCTGTTTTCTTCAAGGATGTTACTTTTTTAAGTCTTCTATTTATATGCATGTCCATTTTGAATTAATTTCTGTATGATTTTAGATAAGGGTTCTGGTTCACTCATTTCCCTGTGAATATTTTTTACAGCATCGTTTTTTAAAGGTTGTTTCAGTGTCCTTATCAAAGTGATTTGAATATATAGGTGAAGGTTTATTTCTTGTCTCTATGTGATATTCTATTTGTCTATGTCTTTATGCTGTTATCACACTGTATTACCACAGTTTTCTAGTAGATTGTGAAATCAGGTAGTGAGTCTTTCATTTTTGTTCAGTATTTCAAGATTGTATGACTCTTCAGAGTCACTAAAAATTTCATATGAATTTTGGATAGATTTTTCTTTCTTAAAACACCATTGGAATTTTAATAGGATTGTATTGAATGTGAGGATCACTTTGTGTGCTGTTGGCATTTTAACCCAATAGGTTTTTCCCAACCATGAACATGAGGTGCATTTATGTCTTCCTTAGTCTCTTTTACCACTGTTTTGTAGATTTCATTGTACTGGTCTTTAATTTCCTTAGTTAATTTGAAAGTATTTGGTTCTTTCTGCTGTTGTTCTAGGTACAATTATTTTTTAATCTTCGTAGAAATGCAACTAATATTTGTGTTACTTTGTATCCTTTTTTTTTTTTTTTTTGCTGCGTGCCTTAGTTCTAACAGGCGTTTTTACTTTTGATTATGGTACCTGTAAACCGGTAATTTTATTTCTTTGAAATTCAGATGTCTTAATTTTTTGTTCAATTATGCTGGTCTGAACTCCAGTAATAAATAGAAGTGCAAATAGCATTCACTCTTGCTTGCCTTGTTCTTGATTTCAGAGGACAAACCTACAGTCTTTAACTGTTGAGTATGCTGTTCACTCTGGTTTTTTTACATGTAGCTTTGACTATGCTGTGATAGTTTCCTTCTTTTGTTAATGTTTTTTAGTGTTTTTATGATGAAAATATTAAAAGGTGCTTTTTCTGATGACCATTTTGGCTTTCCCCCCTTTGTTCTGTTAATGTGATGTGTATTACACTGGTCATTTGCCTATATTGCATCATCCTTGCATTCTAGGAATAAACCTCACTTACAGTATCCTTTACATATGCTGTTGCATTCATTTTGCTACTGTGATGCTGAGAATTTTTGTTTGTGTTTTTTTTTTTTGAGTGTTTATAAGAGATAGTAACCTTTAGTTTATAAGAGATAGTAACCTTTAGTTTTCTTACAGTGCCTTTGTTTGCCTTTGCTATCAAGGTAATTCTGGTCTCATAGAATGAATTTGAAATTGCTCCCTTTTTTTGGAGTTTTTTGGACCAGGTTGAGGACTGTTTAAATTCTTTAAATGTGGGCCTCCCCGGTGGTGCAGCGGTTGGGCGCTGCGCTGTGGAGCTGTTGGCCTCCGGTGATGCTGGTTCGACGCCCAGCCAAGGAGAATCCCACATGGTGCGGCAGACCTCTCCTGCCTTGCCCGCTGCTCTCCTCAGCAGTGTATCTCTGATCTGCCTGTTTTGCTCCCCACTCTGTCTCTGGTGAACCCTCTCGCCGCCCCGCGCCTCTGGCCTGTACCCCAGCTTGTATACATAAATAAATAAAAACTCTCTAAATTCTTTAAATGTTTGGTAGGATTCACCTTTGAGGCCATTGAGTCCAGAGATTTTCTTGTCAGGAGATTTTGATTATTGGTTCAATTTCTTTATAGGGATGAAGAAAATCATTATGTAGTACATATATAAGGTGGTTAGAGTGTTAAGAGAATCACAGTAATCTTAACAACATTGTCTGATAGAACCATATGTATTAATGAAAATGTTCTATATTTATGCTATCCTCTAGCTTTAAATTTAACTTACGATGGCTAGTATTTTCTAGTGTATTGTATAGCAATTTGTAATAAGGCTATGAATTAGTTGATTTCAAATAGTCTCTCTGCTGAGAGATTTCTTTGTACGTTTATGTTTCTAAGACATTGGTTTAAGTAGAGCACAAAAGGTTTTTGAGCACTAAAACTATTTCATGCAATATCGTAATGTTGGACATATGATTTTATGTATTTGTCAAAAGTCATAGAACTGTACAATACAGAGTGAACCGTAGTGCACTCTGTGGACCCTAGTTAGTGGTGATGTATAGATACTGATTCATCAGTAGTAACAAATGTACCACACTGATATGTAAGATATTAATAACACTGCAACTATATGTAGGATAGGGATGAGGTAGTGAATTGGATAGCATTATATGAGAACACTGTAATTCCTGTGCAGTTTTTCTACAAATCTAAAACTTAAGAAAGTGAAACCTATTAAATTAATGATGGTGATATCTGAAAGAGTTCAGAATTGTTGACAGTACAATCTAAGCAGTAAAACAGCATTTTGTGAGAAAGGTTTTAATTTTTGAAAACTTGGTCTTTATTCTATCTTTTCCAAATTAGAAATGGTCATTCCAATCCTGTGATTTATTTTTCTTTTTGGTTTTTCTACTAGGTGTACTAGCCCTGTCTTGGTACCCACCCCATTCATATGATGAGAATGGATTACCCACTGATGACTTGGTACCAACTATTTTGGATAAAGCTCATAAATATAACCTGAAGGTATTTTTTAATTGAAATATAAATCACATATAGCATAACAGTATATTAGTTTCAGATGTGTAATTTAATAAAACGTATATATTGTGAAATGATCATCACAATAAATCTTGTTTACATTCATCACAACCTGTTTTATTATGAGAACTTTAGGATATATTCAACCATAGCAACTTTCAAATATACAGTACATTATTGTTAACTGGAGTCACAATGCTATTCATTATATTCCCAGGACCTATTTATAACAGAAGGTTTTTACCCACTTTATCCACTCCCTACCTTATGTAATCATAAATCTGTCCTCTGTATCTGTGAGATTAATGAGTTTATACAGTATTTGTCTTTCTCTGATAATCTAGTTAACATAATGACCTCATGGTCCATCCATGTTGTAGCAGATGTGAGGATTCTTTTTTAAGCTGAATAGTATTATATTGCATGTGTGTGTTTTACATTTTTATATTTTATACACACATATTCCTCATTTTCTTTATGCATTCATCCTCTGTTGGACACAGGTTTTTTCCATTTCTTAACTGTTGTAAATAACGATGCAAGGACTACAAGGGTGCAGATATCTTTTCAAGATTGTGTTTTTGTTTTCTTCAAATGAATAGTCAGAAGTAGTATTGTTGAATATTGTGGTAGTTCTATTTTTAATTTATTGAAGAACCATGTTCTTTTATATGTGGTTATACCAACTTATATTTCCACTACTAATGACAAAGGGTTACCATTTCTCCATATCAGCACTTAAAATTTCTTGTCATTTTGAAAGTAGCCATTCAAACAGTTGTGAAGTGATAGTTTAGTGTGGCTTTGACTTTCATTTCCTCATGAGTGTTTTTGAACACCTTTTCAAGTACTTATTTCCCATATGCATGTATTTTTAGGAAACTATTCAGAACCTCTGCTAATTTTTAATTGAATTTTTTTGTGTGTTACTGAGTTGTGAGTTCTTTCTATATTTTGGGTATTGACCCCTTAGATACATGATTTGCAAATATTTTCTCCCATTCAGCCTTTCCATTTTGTTGTTTCCTTTGCTGGACAGAAGTTTCTTAGTTCAGTGCAAACTAACTTGTTTGTTTTTGCTTTTATTTCCTTTGCTATTGGTGTTAATTTAATAAAGAAAATCACTAAGACCACAGTTGAGACTTATTACTTATGTTTTGTTCTTCTAGCAGTTCTATGATTTTAGGTCTTGGGTTGTCTTGTGAAGACATTAATTCATTTTGAGTTAATTTTTTCTATCATGTTGAGATGTTGGTTCAGTTTCATACTTTTGCATGTGGCTGGCCAGTTTTTTAAACACTGTTTATTGAAAAGACTGTCCTTTCCCTATTGTATAATCTTGACTCATTTGTGGTAAGTTAACTGATCATAAATACATGGGTTTATTCTTGGGCATTCTGTTAATTTTCATTGATCTTAGTATCTATTTTTATGACAGTACACTGTTTTGATTACTGGAGTTTTGTTGATAATAGTCTGAAATCAGGAAGTTGATGCCTCTAGCTTTGTTCTTTTTCAGTGTTGCTTTGAGAAAAGATTATTTTGGGGTGATTATATAGAAATTTCAGGATTGTTTTATTTCTTTGGAAAATGCCACTGAAATTTTGATAAGGACTGTAGCAAAGCTGTAGCTTGCCGTAAGATAGACATTTTAATAGTATTCATTCTTCTAATTCATGAGTACAAAACATTTCTTCATTTACCTATGTCTTCAATTTCTTGTGTCAATTCTACTAAGGAAAAGTTATCCAATCCAGAATTGAAGGAGATACAAGAATTTTTACAGATGAAAAAAAAAAAGTAATGGAGTTCTTTATCAATAGATGGGCGGCCTTTAAAGAGATGTTAAAATTTTAGTGTACATAATTTTTTTAGTGTACAGGTCTTTCTTACCCTTGGTTTAATTTATGTCAGTATTTCAGACATTATAAATGAGATTGTTTTAATTTAGATTCCTTTCCTCCGTACCTTCTGTGTTGAGTTCTATTTATTGTAAGTCGATGTTGAATTTTGTCAAGTGTTTTCTATTAAAATGATCATTTGATTTTTAGCCTTCTGTTTGTTTTGTGGTATATCTGTGGTGGATTTGTGACTATTAAACCAGCATTGCAGCCTTGCAATAATTTCCACTTGTTCATGATATATAATTCTTCGGGTGTATTGCTGAATTCAGTTAACTAATATTTTGTTGAAAAATTTTCACCCATTTTCATCAGAGATTTTTGACCTGTGACTTTCTTTTGTATCATCCTTTTCTGATTGTGGTACCATGATAATGCTAGCCTGGTAAATGAGTTTGGATTTGTTCCCTCCTATTTTTTGAAATTATCTAGATTGATATTATTCTATAAAACATTTAACGAATTAGTCAATGAAGGCATCTGGTCTGAACATTTTTTTGTGGCAGGTTTTTTTACTACTTTAATCTACTCAAATTTTGTTTCTTCACAATTCAGTGTTAGTAAGACGTATGTTTCTAGGAATTTTTATACATTCTAGTTTGTCCAGTTTTTAGGTGTATAATTAGTATCTTTCATTTCATCTAACAATGTCCTTTAGCATCTCTTTAAGTCCTGTCTATTGATAAAGAACTCTATTACCTTTTGTTTATTCATAAAGCTCTTGTATCGCCTTCATTTCTAGATTGGAAACCTTTTTTTCTTGGTAGAACTTACTTGGTTGGCAGTTTACAACTTTCAACAGTTTGAATATATGATGAAACTCCCTTCTGGTCTGCAATATTTCTGCAGAAAATTCTGCTGTTAGTCTTAGGCAGTTTCCTTTGTATGAAACAGGTTGGTTTTCTCTTCCTTCTTTTAAGAGTCTTTCCTTTAACTTTTATTTAAAACTTATGTTAAAATGGGTATCTTTGGGTATCTTATTTGGAAGATTGTGTTTCCTAAGCCCGTCTTTTTCTTTCCTCAGGTTATTGGAAATTTCAAGTAAGACTTCTTTTCTCTGTCTCCCTTCAGGGATTACTATAATGTGAATGTTGGTTTTCTTGATGTTTTCCCATCAGTCCCTTAAGTTACCTTCACTCTTTTCACTTTTTCTTTTTGCTATCGTCATTGGATTAGTTCTCCTGTCCTCATAACACTGGTTAAAAAAACTTAAAAAACAAAACAACCCAGCTTTACTGAGATATGCTTTACATGTCATACACTTCTCTCATTTCAAGCATACAATTTCAATGATTTTCAGCAATTTTGTTAAGTATAGTTTTTTTTTTAAAGTTTATTCTCTTCAATAAAGATCCCTCATGCCACATATTAACACTGGTCAACAAATTTTTACAAAAGTCATGTTACTGAAATAAAATTAGTAATTCCCTGTCAGTTTGTATGTGTTCAATATGAATATGACAGACAAATTCAAATTTTGGCTCTAGATTTTTTTTTTTTTTTTGGTAATCTGCAATAAATTGATGTTTACATCATGAAATGCATGCCAATAGTAATAGACCTATGGTTAATACCTGTAAAAAAACAAGTCATAAACTACTTCTTAGATTTTTTTCACTTGTCTCTTGTACAGCTGTTCAGGAGCATCTCTGGGGAGTGTCCAGCACTAGTCAGCCAGCATTGTAGTGGACCATTTTCCCTAAGGTCCATTTCTTCCTTTACTGCCATCCTGTTGAACCCATCAACACAAACCCTGCTAGCCACCAGAGCCTGATGATCAAAGGGATATGTCCTCTGGGCAGCAGCCACAAAAGCCCATGTGCCTAATGTATACAACGTCCTTTCACATAGACACCAGCAGTGTGGGGCTAAGAGCATTTGAAGATGGTGTCCACCAACCTCCACCGTCTCTAGAGAATAATGCAGTCAGCCTACAGATAGGTATTCAGTTAGTAGTCTCTCAGGGCCCAGCTATGAAAATAATGTCTTTCACAGAAAGATTAGGTGTCCCAGTCTCTTGCTCTCTGCTTTGCCCTGTTGATGATTTCCTGTTAAGAACTGCTTTTCTGCTTATTTATAGTCCTATGGGACCTGCAGATGTAAATCACTTTTTTCACCAGAACAAGGTGATCAAAGTATGTCCTCTGGAAAGCTGGTAGGAAAACTGGAGTGCCAGAAAGATTGGGTGTTTCAGTCAGCTGCCTTTGAAGTAAACCCTGGGATGTAACCATGATTATTTCATATATACCATCTGAGAACTGTTTATCAGTTTGCTACTGTCTTGTATCATGGAAACAAAGCCCATTGGCTTTCAGAGCTAAATATTTTGGGGGCCTTGTATTTGGAATGCCAGATGTAGCATTCAGATCCTTCAATCTTAAGTGATAAAGTGGAGTTGCAGGTTTCCTTTTGGTTGTGGGTCCCTGTGCCAGGAGTGGGGTTTATGGTTGGATTTTTATCTCGGTATTTGTTTTAGCAAGAGTTAAAGATTCTCCTATGGCACCTCTTAAAATTCCTTCAGAGATACAGCTTTATTATCAAGCTATGTGTAAGTTATTTCTTGTGGACATGAAGATATTAAAATGACCTAGAATTTTTCTTTTTCTGTAAAAATCTCTGAACTGCAGACCTTGCCTAGGTTATTTATGCCTTACAATTTTCTATAGATTAATCTTATCAGTTATTTTAGCAGAAAAGGAAAAGGGTGGTGAGTAACATGTTCTTTTGTGAAGTAATTAGTGAAGATGTATACATAAATGCCTTAGATCAAAGATATAAACCAGTGTTATTAAAAATGGGAATTTTATCATTCGTATTTTTTACATTATTGTGTATTCCCCATAGTTACCCACCACCAATTCACTCGTGAACCACCTCCATAGTCCCTTGTGCTCTTTTCTACTCCTTTTTGGGCCCTTATCCTCCCCCTCCCTTGCTGGATGTCTCTTTCTTGTTTGGTTCGCCTATATTCTGGTTATAAGTGAAACCATTCAATATTTTTCTCTTTCTGGCTTATTTCGCTGAGCATGATCCCTTCTAGCTCCATCCATATTGCTGCAAATTGCATATGTTTATCTTTTTTGAATGCGGAATAGTATCCCATTGTGTATATGTACTACATCTTCTTGATCCAATCATTTATTTTTGGGCATCTGGGTTGTTTCCATATTTTAGCTATTGTAAACAATGGTGCAAAAAACATATGGGTGCATGTCTCTTTTTGGATTAATGTTTTTGTGTCCTTTGGGTAGATTCCCAAACGTGGTATTTCTGGGTCGTATGGAGGCTGCATTTTTAGCAATTTGAGGAGTTGCCATACAGCTTTCCACAGTGGTTGGACCAGTTTGCATTCCCACCAGCAGTGTAGGAGAGTTCCTTTTTCTCTACATCCACACCAACATTTGTTGTTACCTGTTTTTTTAATATTTGCCATTCTTGCTGGTGTAAGGTGGTATCTCACTGTGGTTTTTATTTGCATTTCCCTGATTATGAGGGATGTTGAGCATTTTTTCATATGCCTATTGGCCATTTGCATTTCTTTTTCAGAGAAGTGTCTTTTAAGTTCTTCTGCCCATTTTTTGACTGGATTTTTTGCTTTGTTTTTGTTGAGTTGTGTGAGTTCTTTATAGATTTTTGTAATAAGTCCCTTTTCTGCTGTATGGAGTGCAAAAAATTTTTCCCAGTTTGTAGGCTGTGTCTTTGTTTTGATTAATGTTTCTTTTGCTGTACAGAAGCTTCATAGTTTGATGTAATCCCAGCTGCTTATCTCTTCCTTCACTATCTTTACTTTGGGGGATGTGTTTTAAAAAATGTTACTAAGGTGGATGTGATGTAGTGTTTTGCTTGTTTTCTTCCATATATTTTATGGTTTCAGGTCTTATGTCCAAGTCTTTTATCCATTTTGGTTTTCATGCATGGTGTGAGGTAGTAGTCTAGTTTCATTTTTCTGCATGTAGTTGTCCAGTTTTCCCAGCACCATTTGTTGAACAAACTGCCCTTGTTCCACTGAATATTTTTTGCACCTTTATCAAAGATTGTCCATATATATGTGGGTTGATTTCTGGGTTCTCTACTCGATTCCATTGATCTGGGCATCTATTTTTGTTCCAGTACCATGCAGTCTTAATTATTACGGCTTTATAGTACAGTTTGAAGTCTGGGAGGGTGATACTTCCATTCTCTTTTTTGATGAGGAGGGCTGTGGCTATTAGATTTTTTTGTGATTCCAAATGAACATCAATATTCGTTCTATCTCTTTGAAGTATGGCAATTGAGATTTTTATTGGAATAGCATTGAATCTGTAAATAACTTTCTAGAAGGTTGTGTCCTTATTGTCATTTGTCTCAAGATACTTTCTATCTAATTTCTTCTTTGATTTCCTCGTTGATCCATTGGTCTTCCAATAGAGTGGGTTTCAAACTCCATGAGGTAGGAGGGTTACTTGTTTTCTTTTCATGGCTTATTTCTAGTTTGATACCTTTATGGTCAGAGGATAGTTGGTATGATTTTGACCTTGGTATATCTGTTGTCTTTTGTCCCAATATGTGATCTATGTTGGAGAATGTTCTGTGCGCACTTAACAATGTGTACTCAGATTGTTTTGGTTGCAGTGTCCTGTATATGAGATCTAAGTCTTTATTTAGGGCTTTAGTGTTCTTATTTATTTTTTAAAAGATTTATTTATTTATGCATACAGGCCAGAGGCTCGGGGGAGTGTGAGAGAATTCACCAGAGACAGAGTGGGGAGCAGAACAGACAGATCAACGGAAATACACTGCAGAGAGTAGCAGCGGCAGAGGCAGGAGAGGTCTGCCGCACCATGTGGGAATTTCCCTGGCCAGGCATTGAACACGTGTTGCCACTGCTGACAGCTCCACAGCCCAGCGTTTAACTGCTGTGCCACCAGGGAGGCCCCATCATTTATTTTTTGTCTCGTTGATCTGTCCATTTGTAAGAGTGGGGTGTTGAAGTTTTCCCACTCTGTGTTATGTATTTTCTCTAATGCCTTTTTCAGAGATGTTAATAGTTGTCTGATATATTTTGGTGCTCCTTTATTTGGTGTGTATATGTTGATGATTGTGCAGTCTTCTTGATAAAATATTCCTTTAATCAAAATGTAATGATCCTGTTTCTTTTTACTTTTTTAAGTTTGAAGTCTATTTTATCTAAGTATAGGTGGTCCTACCTTCTTTTTTGTTCTGTTTGCTTGTAGAATTGTTTTCCAACCTTTTACTTTCAGTCTGTGTTTATCTTAAGTAGTTACATGTGTTTCCTGTAGGCAGCAAAAGGTTGGATTCTGTTTTTCAATCCAGTTTGCTACTCTTTGTTTTTATTGATGAGTTTAATCCATTTACATTTAGAGTTATTTATATTTTTTTAATAGTTTTTGTTTTTTATGTCTTTTACATTTTGTATTCCCCTTGGGTAGCCCACCACCAATTCACCCGTGATCCAACTCCATGGTCCCTTGTGTTCTTTTCTATTCCATTTTGTGCCCTTATCCTCCGCCCCCCCCCTCCCCCCCGTGTCTCTCTCCTATTTGGTTTCCTTATAGTCCTGTTATAAGTAAAACCATTCGATATTTTTCTTTTTCTTTCTGGCTTATTTCATTGAGTATGATCCCCTCTAATTCCATCCATGTAGCTGCAAATTGCATGCGTTTATCTTCTTTGAATGCTGAATAGTATTCCATTGTGTATACGTACCACATCTTCTTGATCCAGTCATCTATTTTTGGACATCTGGGTTGCTTCCATACCTTTGCTATTGTGAACAGTGCCACAATGAACATACGTGTGCATGTATCCTTTTGGATTAGTGTTTTGTGTCCTTTGGGTAAATTCCCAAAAGTGGGATTGCTGGGTCGTATGGAAACTCCATGTTTAGCAGTTTGAGGAATCGCCATACAGCTTTCCATAGTGGTTGGACCAGTTCACATTCCCACCAGCAGTGTAGAAGAGTTCCTTTTTCTCCACATCCTTTCCAGCATTTGTCATTGCCTGTATTTTTAATGTGTGCAATATTGATATGCTGCTGTCCACATTATTTTGTTGGCCTTTTTGTGATTTCATTCCTTCCCTATTTCTGTTCTACCTATTCATTCTTCTGTTGGTTTTGACTTTAGGGTTTCTTGTAGTGTTTTTTGGAGTGGGGGTTTAGTAGTGGTGAAATTCTGGAGATTTTGTTTGTGTGAAAAGGTTTTTATTTTTCCTTCGTAGAGGAAGGAGAGCTTTGTGGGGTAGAGTATTCTTGGTTGGAATTTGTTCGCTTGGAGTTTGTTAAATACGTTGGACCATTCTCTTCTAGCCTGTAATGTTTCCTCAGAGAAGTCTGATGTCATCCTTATGAGTTTTCCTTTGTAGGTGATCTGTTTCTTCTTCTTTATCCTTTTCATTATTTTTTCTTTGTCTTGAACATTTGGAAGTCTTACTATTATATGTCTTGGTGTATTTTTGTTTTTGTTATGATAATTTGGTGGTCTTCTAGCTTCCTGTTACTATTTTCATATCCTTCTTTATGTTTTGGAAGTTCTCTTCTGTTATCTCCTTGAATAGCTTTTTGGTTCCTTGGTCTCTCTCCTCACCTTCTAGGACTTCTATGACTCTTAACATTTCCTTTCCTCATGGTGTCTGATATTTCTGGTTGCTTCTTCATTTTTTTCTTTGTACTACTACTTTCTCTTTTTTGGTCCTTTCTATATCGGTATCTTCGAGAGTACTAATTCATCCCTCCATTTCATCAATTCTATTTTGTTGCTTTTTCCAGTGTTCTTTAGGTCCTCCAATGATCTTACAATCTCCTGCATTTCTTTCCTTTCCTTCTCTAGGGTCTCAGTTCTATTGCTCTGACCATTAATTTTCTCATTTCATTCTTTTCCTTTTTGTTTTCTATATTTTTTTAATCATGAACATTTTAAATTCTTCATCTGGCATGGAGAAAAGCTCTTCTGTGTCACTGTTGTGTCCTGGTGGCTGATTTTCTTTCTGTGTCATCATGACCTTTCCCTGTGGGCTTTCTTGGTTATTTGTTGTTTTTCTTCTAATTTGTTCTACCCCTTGGGACACTGTGTTACTGATGTTGGCAGGCATTTCTTTGGAGTGCTCCTTCTGGGGTGTCTGAAACCAGTGGTCTGACCAGGTCCACCCCTATTACTCCAGAGTTCCACAGTCCTGCTGTCCTGCTGCTCCAGGTGTCAAGGGCTCAGTTCTGCCCCCTGTGACTGCTGTGTTGCTGGCCTGTTGTTCTGTAGATCCGGAGACCTGGGAGTCCACTCCTGCCCCATGTGTGTGCTGCCCTTTGGTTGCTCCTAATGCTGAGGGTTGGTGAGGGGGGCCTGCTCCCTCCCTGCCAGCGAGCATGCCTAGTTGCTGTTTCGTGCCACGCCCAGTACCTGGTCACTGCTTCTAGCATCGGGGTGGGGCTCCACTCCTTCTTTGCACTCCTGCAGTTGAAGTGTGCTGTGCTCCTTGGTTCCTTCCTCTGTGGTGCCGGGAGTCTTCCTCCCCAAGCACACCTGGGGGCCCAGCTGGAGCTGTGGCTGGAGTTGTGGAGTTGGTTGTTCAGTCCCTAAAAACCCCTGGGTGGAGGCCTGGGGGCTAATTTGCTCCCAGCAGCTGCTCTCTAGTCCTTGCACTGACCCTCCTGCTGCATTTGGGGTGGGAATTTTTATATTTATAAAGTAGTTAGAAAGTAAACTGCTATTCAGTAATTTCTCAAAGTTGATTTTTAAATTCTGAAGGCAGCTCTAAGACCAAGTATACTCTACCCAATTAAG
This sequence comes from Scalopus aquaticus, assembly GCA_004024925.1. Lineage (NCBI taxonomy): Eukaryota > Metazoa > Chordata > Mammalia > Eulipotyphla > Talpidae > Scalopus > Scalopus aquaticus. The sequence goes on along the minus strand of PVIJ01002474.1, from coordinate 40,721 downwards.
GTATGCTACAAATAAGGAAAATTTCTCGCAGGCTAAGATTTTATTTGAGAAGTTTAATTATGTTAGCAATTAGAAGTGATTAAACTTAAATAGAAAGGAAAATCTTGAACAAATGAGTAAGTATTGTTTTTAAAAGTAAAAAAATTCTTTTAAATTAATCATGTAGTAGTTAGTAGTAATAATCTTAATGAATTCACAAAAAATATACACATAAAATCTTCTTTCTCTAACCACATTCAAGTATAAAACTTAAATCTTAAAAAAATCCAAAGTGAAATTTAAGGTGATATAAATTATCACTGCATTTTTAATGTTGTGGAACATGGGTAACAAAGAAAAATCAAAGATAATATAAACAATTAAAAACACAAAACCTTTAAAATTAGTAGCCTGGATAAACTTGATTTTTGAAAGGAAAAACAAAATAAGACCTGATCAAACAATATCATGATAAAAAAAGGAAACCAAACATAATATCAAATTGATGAGTTTAATATTTTATATCACCTTATTTGAAATGTGCAAGAAATAGAATATACATAGTTCAAATCTGATTTATCTCTTCCCCAGAACATCAGAATTTTGCGTGTTAGTTTGATCAACATTGGAGAAACAGATGAGTTACTTTTCTGTATTTTACTGTCAAGTGTTATAAAACATACTACCCCCCAAACTTGGCAATTTAAAACTATAAATGTTACCTTATACAATTTCTAAAGGTCAAGAATCTGGAAGTATCTTTGCCTGGTGGGTCTGGTTCAAGATCTCTCTAGGAAATTGCAGTCATTTGAAGGATGGACTATCCACTGTCAAGCTTTCACATGTAGTGGTTTACTGGCCTCATTTCCTTTTATTTATTTCATGGGAGTTTTCATCAGGGCAGCCTGTCCAAAGAGCTGCTTTAGTCTCCTTAAGACAGGATAGCTTGCTTCCATGGAGGGAGAATATGAATGAACCAATATTTTGGAAGTAATGTAACTATACCACTTCTGCACTGTTCTTTGGTTTATCTGTCAATAAGCCAACCCTGGTAAAATAATTCTAGAATTATAGCACAATTGATTTAAAACCTAAACAAGGATAGCACAAGAAAGAAATTAATACACAGATCTGTGATGAAAATATGTGCAAGTTACTAAAAATAGTAAGTGTTGCTTACCAAGAATCTAAGAATGTCAAGAGTATGTAAGAGTATAAAATCTGAATCCTCTATATTCAATACTGGTTTGATTATTTTTAGCTATATATGTAATTCTTTGACTTTAGCGTTATCTTAAATGGAAAAGGTAACAGAATTAACCTTCCTGGGCAGTTACAAAGAATATATGAGGTGATACATAGTGTTTACTTTATGCCAACCATTAAGTGTTTTTACATCTAAGTGTAAACTATTGATTTGGAGATCATAAATCATAATCACCTTAATAGATTCTGAAATTTGGAGGGGGAAAAAACTCATCACTGATAAAACTCTTAACAGAAATGTTTTAAATGGTATATTTTAGTAGCATATCACATACCATACTTAAAGGAGAAACTGTATACTGAAATCAAGATTAATCAAGAATGTCCTCCATTATCAGTATTAGGACTGTAACAAAGATTTTGAAAAAGCTATTTACGTAAAATTATCTTTCTTTCGCAAGTAGGAAGTAGCTAACAAACCTATTAGATATAGTGAGGTTCAGTAAGGTGACTGGAACCAAAAAAATACACAAATAAATAGGATATTCATATGTTACAAGAAGGATAAAAAAAAACTCACATAAATGGAAAAAACATGTATCAGATAGGAAGAATCAAAGTTGCAAGAATGGCCATTCTCAAACTTTTGTACATTACTTATTATAATTTATAAATTTAATGCAATCAAAGTAAATTAGAAAAAAGTAAATTTTTAAAAAGTTGATTGTCTTCCCAGATACACAAAAGTATTATAAAATGGCAGAAATTAAGAGTGTAATAGTAGTGTTAGTATAGAGAAAGATCAATGAAACAAAAATACAGAGTTCTTCATATGGGACTCTTTCAGTTATCATTTAGAATCAAAGGTGAAAGAAATAGTAATGATCCTGGCTTAGGTTTTTAAATTTATGTACTGTTGAGCAATAAGTGGCATGTCTAATTCTTCAATTGCTCATTTTCCTTAGTTTATTCTTGTTTTCCAATGCTAGGTGTTTGCAATTTTTTTTTAAATGTGCTTGCAAATTTTAATGGAAACATGAGTCATCCTTAAGACTATCTGCCCCGAGTTCTCAGTTTGTTAGTAATTTACAAATTAATGAGAATATCCATTGTGCTCTGAAACGTCTTTGTTTATATACATAGTGGAAGACAGGCTGTTTTTTTTTTTTTTAAGATTTATTTATGGATACAAGCTGGGGTACAGACTAGAGGCGTGGGGTAGTGAGAGGGTTCACCAGAGACAGAGTGGGGAGCAGAACAGGCAGATCGATGGAAACACACTGCTGAGGGGAGCAGCGGACGGGGCAGGAGAGGTCTGCTGCGCCATGTGGGAATCTCCCCGGCCGGGAGTGGAACTTGTGTCGCCACTGCCAACAGCTCCACAGCGCAATGCCTAACCACTGCGCCACCAGGGAGGCCCCAGGATTTTTTTAAGTATAGGTAATTTAGTATAAGTTTTTTGAGAGAGAACTTGAATCACTGTTGAACTTAATTCCAAACAAAAATATAAACTGATTTTACTTTTAGCAGCTAAAATAGTTACTAGGAAATAGAAATGTAACTTAGGGTAGAGACAAGTAGCTAAATAAGCAAGCACTTTTATTTTATTCCTGTCCATACAAACTTTTCTTTATACTTTTATAATGCTGAAGCTGTTAGGCAACATCTCTTAAATTAACTGCCTGGCAAAAACTGATTTGCCGTGTTCCCAGTGCCTTTTGGTATACTAACATTGGCACTAGAAACCTGCAAATAGACCTGTAGGTTCTGGTACGAGGACTGAGAGTGGATAAGTGGTTAGATTTATTGTTCATAAAACAGGTTCAAAAGCTGGTTCTATCCATGCCTTGCTATAATCCTAAGAGCTGGGAGGGAGCAGACCTTCGTAATTCAAGAAAATTGGCTATTTTAGTGCTTTCCGATTTTTAAAGAGAAAGTAAAAATGTTTTGATTTGTTTTTCTTCCTTTTAAAGCTTCTGTGCAGTAGCATGTGGTAGAAATCTAGTTGTCCACATACTTGACCTCTGTGCTTCAGATTTTACATCTGATTAGGAAAAAAAAATTAGAACCAGACTGACTGGTGTTTTCCAAAGGTTGTGGAACAATATCTTGTCTTTGTGTCTTGGAAGGAATTCTATAGATGCTCCAAAGGGTAGACCAGGAACCATGAGACTTTAGTTCTTGTTCCAACTGAGTTTTTCTAAATCCTTGTATTAGTTACTTCATGTAACTTAGGCTTCATCTTGTTACACAAATGAAAATAAGTTGATTTCTTTTATTAGATTTTGTGTGATTTCTGTTGTGTTGATGTTAGATTTAGTTTATCATTAAAGTATAGTAAATCGTGTTTTCATAAAGAATGGAAATACTTTTCTTTATATTAGTAAGCAAGAGGAAGTGTCTAATTACAGTAGCTTACTAGAATTGCTTAAAATTCTAAAGCAATGAGATATGAAGAGGTGAATAAGGAGTTCTGTGCTGATAAACTGGAATGACAATGCACATAACTGATCACAGCCAAAACTTCAAATATAAAACAAAACTAGCCTTCTAAGCAAGGAAATAATCTGCCCCTTTCCTCGAGTTTAATTAGATTTGCGAGGCTCTTTCCCATCAAAAACAGCCCTTCAATTTATCAGTTTTTATCATTAAAATATTCCAGTGGTTTTAATGTGTTAATTTACTTCCTTCTTGATTATTGTTTCTCATCAATTGGGTTTGTCTTACTCTGTATTTTTTTATGAGCTATGAAAATGTTTTTCTATTTTGTTGGAGAATTTATTTCACAGTTAAACTTTTTTAATATCATTAGTTTCATTACATAAATGTTGTAATTAGTATTAGTCACTAAATTGTAATTGATTTATTTACAGTCAAGTCACTTAGGTGAGTATTTTACATATAAGCAAGAACAAAAATGTTTGACACTTTAGTAACTTGTTTTGCATTATTTTTAACAAATGTATACTGTAGTTGTACTCATTTACTCTTCTCAAAGGTAAGATATAAATCATGGTTTTTCAAAGTAATTTAGATATCTGCTCTTTCATATATTTCTGTCTGTTCACTGGAGCAAGGGCTATATAGCATTTTCACTGTCACTGGGTAGACCTCTGTTGTGAAAATTATACAAACTAGAGTTGGATATTTTCTACCATGTCCACGCCCATTAAGAACGCAGCAGTGAAACAATCATTTGAGACAGAGACATGATACACTCAATATCCCAGTGTAATGGATTATTTTCTTAATTCGTTTTCTAATTCACTGTGTATAGAAACAACAGATTTTTGTTAAGTTGTATCCTGTCACTTTATTCACTACTTAGAGTAATCCTTTTAGTGGAGTCTTGAGTGTCTCAATTTTGTTTTATCTTTTCAACAAAACCAACTCTAGTTTCTACTCTGGCCTTTTGCTTTCCCTTTTGCTAACTTTAGGCGTAATTCTTTTTCAAGGTTGAGGTATAAAGTTAAGTGACTAATTTGGTCTCTTTGTAACACAGGCATTTATCACTATTAACTTCATTGCAGAACTATGGTTTGTACTGTTTTAATAGACTTTGGTATGTTACTTCCATGTTTAGTGCTCAATTTTAAAAGGAAATCAAAGAATGTACATTAACAGTATCAAATATTCAACATAAGTTTTTCTTAATTTTTATTTATGTCCTTTACATTACTGTGTATTCCCCATAATTTTACCACCACCAGTTTACCTGTGAACCATCACCATAGTCCCCTGTGCTCTTTTCTCCTTTGTTTTGGTCCCTCTTCTTCCCCTGCAGAATGTCTTATTTATTGTTTCTTGCTAGTTTTTGTTTTTGTTTTCTGTGTTATTTTCTCCTCCTGGTCTCTTACTTGGTTCCCTGATATTCCTCCTATACGTGAAACCATTCATTATTTTTCTTTTTCCTTCTGGCTTATTTTACTGAGCATGATCCCTTCTAGCTCCATCCATGTTGCTGCAAACTGCTTATGTTTGTTTGCTGAATAGTATTCCATTGTGTATATGTATCACATCTTCTTGATCCATTCATCAATTTTGGGGCCTTTGGGTTGTTTCCATATCTTAGCTATTGTAAATGCTGCTGCAGTAAACATAGGTGTGCATGTGTCCTTTTAGATTAATGTTTCTGTATACTTTTGGTATATTCCTAGGAGTGGAATTGCTGAGTCATATGCAAGCTCCATTTTTAGTTGTTTGAGGAACCACCATAAGCTTTCCATAGAGGTTGAGCCAGTTTGCATCCCCATTCCTTTTTCTTGACATCCTTGCCAACATTTGTTGTTTTTTTTTTTTTTCAATATGTGCCATTCTTGCTGGTGTAAGGTGGTATCTCATTGGGTTTTTATTTGCATTTCCCTGATTATGAGGGTTGTTGAACATTTTTTCATATGCCTGTTTGCCATTTGTATTTCTTCTTTGGAGAAGTGTCTTAAGATCTTCTGCCCGTTTTTTGGCTGGAATTTTTGCTTTGTTGAGTCGTGTGAGTTCTTTGTAGATTTTTGTGATCAGTCCTTTGTCTGTAGTATGTAGTGCAAAAATTTTCTCCCATTCAGTAGGCTGTCTCTTTGTTTTGGTTAGTGTCTCTTTTGCTGGACAGAAGCTTTTTAGTTTGATGTAATCGGGCTGCTTATCTTTTCTATCACTATCTTTGTTTTGGGGGATGTGTCTTTAAAAATATTACTAAGATGTATGTCATACAGTGTTTTGCTTAGGTTTATCTTCTATATATTTTACAGTTTCAGTTCTTATGTCCAAGTCTCTTATCCACTTTGAATTGGTTTTCCTGTATGGTGTGAGGTAGTAGTCTAGTTTCATTTTTCTGCATGTAGTCATCCAGTTTTTCTAGCACGATTTGTTAAACTGTTCTTGTCCCATTGTACGTTCTTTGCACGTTTATCAAAGATTTGTTGTCCATATATATGTGGTAGTTTTTCATGTATGTATCAAAACAACCACTAAGTTAACAAAACGTAGTTACATAAATTCTTGTGATGAGGAATTTTAAATTCTTTAGCTATTTTTAAAGTGTACAGTGTATTAACTGTAATCCCCATGTTACACATTATTACATCGTCATGACTAACTAGAAATAAGTACTTTTTGAACACCTTTACTACCCCCCAATCCTCCTGTGACCTCTAGCAACCACTGATCTTATCTCTGTATCTATGAACATATTTGTTTGAATCTATAAAATAGTGAGATCACATAGTTTTTCTCCTAATTTAGCATAATACTGTCAAGGTACATCAGTGTTATTGCAAATAGCAATATTTCATTCTTACGACTAACACACTGTTGTGTGTGTGTCACATATTATCCATTCATCTGTTGGTGTTTATTTCTGGGCTAGTGTAAATGATACAATGAGCATTAAGGTACAGATATCTTTTTAAAGTACTGTTTGTTTTTGTTTTCTTCAAATTAACACTGAGAAATAAAATTGTTGGATCATTTGGCAATTTCTTTCTTGTGGAACCTTTGTACTGTTTGCCACAGTGTTTGACCAATCTACATTCCCAACAATGCACAAAGGTTCCCTTTTCTCTCTATCTCAACAGTTATTTTTCTTGTTTAATAGGTCTTTTTAATAGTGCTTTGATTTTGACTCGCATTTCTATGATTACTGATGTTTAACATTTTTTAATGTACTAGTTAGTACCTTAAGACCAAAGAAATACAACCTACCAGACCTTTAGGATACAGCAAAATTATAAAAGGGAAATTCAGTGCGAAATGCTTACCTAACTTTAAATCTCAGGAGCTAGGAAAAAAAAAATAGTAGATAAAAAGAAATAACAAAGAGAATAGAAAAATTCTGACTATACTCCTAGGGAAAAGACAGGACTCAATGGTAGTTTCATGATACTTTCTTATTTAACAATTATAAACCAATAAATTGGACAACCTAGGGAAAAAAAATAATTACTAGCAATCAGTATGTTCTCAGTAGAGATTGTTGGAGGTTTTTGATTACTGAGTCAGACAAAACTCTAAGATCAAATAACTACATTGATGAATTCTGCCAAACATTCAAAGAATTTATACCAATTATATTGTAACTTTAAAAAAAAAAGAGGATGAAACATTTCCAAATTGATTTTATCATGTCAACATTACTTTGATAATCCAATCAGACAAGGATGCTACAAGGAAACAAAACTATTATTCCCTGATGAACATGGATACAAAAATTTTAAATATTAGCATACCTAATTCAACAGTACATTGAAAGGATCATTCACAAAGAACCAGTGTGATTTATTGCAGGGATGTAATAATGATGGTTCAGAATTACAAGTTATCTTATATGATAGAGTATATTAACAGAATCAAGTGTAGAATACATCCAATCAGCTGAATAGGTGCATGAAAGCATTTGAAGGAAATCAACATCCATTCATAATAAAAATTCACAACGAAGTAACTATAGAAAAAGCACCCCTCAACATAATAAAGGCCGTAGGTGACAAAGCCCATGGCTAACACCCTCAACAGAAAAACTGAGAACTTTTCTTCTAATATCAGGAACAAGGATGCCTACTTTGACCACTTTCATCAACACATTAGAGTCAGAGTATTAGTCAAAAAAAAGTGAAAGGCATCAAAATTTTAAGGGGAGTAATATAACTGCTGTCTTTTGCAGATAAAACCCTAAAGACTCCACCAAAGAAATAGATGGATTCAGTAAAGCTGAAGGATGCAAAGTCAATATATAAGAACTTGATTTTATTTATTCCTTTTTGACCCATAAGTTATCCAGGAGTTTGTTTACTTTCCACATATTTGTAGATTTTACGGCTTTTCTCAGGTTGTACTAGTTTGGAAAAGCTATTTGCCAGGTCTTGTTTGATTCCCCATCATGTCATCTATCCTTAAGGATGTAGCTTAAGAATTCGTATTCTTCTGTAGTGAATGGGATGTTCTACAGACGTCTGTGAGGACCATTTGGTTTAACGTATGTTTCCTCATTCTCATTTTTTGCCTATTCTATCCTCTACTGAAAATGGGGTTGAAGACCCCATACTATTACTATTATGTATTTCTCTTTTCATTTGTGCTAGTAGTATATGCTTCATATTTAGGTGCCCAAATGTTGGATGTGTGTACATTTATATATCTTGCCTTTATCATTACATAATCATCGTCCTTGTGTCATTACTGATGATGGCTAAAAGTCTTTTTTGTCTGATAAGACTTTCTGCTTTCTTTTGGCTTCAACTTATATAGATTATCTTTTTACATTGATTGTTATGTTTATCCTTTAAGCAAAAGGGTCTTATATTGGCAGCATATAGTTGGATATTGTATTTTTAACCATTCAGCCACCCTGTGCCTTTTGATGAACTCAGTTCATTTACATAAGAGTAATAACTGTATGTAAAGACTTACTAATGTCATCTTTTTCATTGCTTTCAAGTTTTGTATTTCTAACTTTTCACTCTGTCTACCTTTGTAAATTTTTTTTCTGTAACGGTATGCTCTGTTTTCCCCTTTTGTGGATATGCTCTAGGTTTTTGCTTTGTTATTACTATGGGCTTATATGAACCATTTTATAGCTAGAACTATTCATTTTAGGCAACTTAGTTTTAGTAGATTATAAAGATTCCTTATGTTACTGATGTCATGATATGGCCTTTTTTTTGGGTGCACTCATTAACAATTTATAGCAACAATTATATTTACTGTTTTCCTCTCATTCTATGGCTGAACACACCACCCTAATATAAAATTATGGTTTTCTCAGTCTGATTTTTTCCCCCATTATCAGTATGCTCCATACTTTCATGTAACATATTATTCAAGCTGAAAAAAGGACTAAATACTTCCTACATTTCTGCAAGCCTAGTGGTGTTAAACTCCTTCAGATTTTCTTTCTATGGGAAAGCATTTGTCCTTCATACATTAAGGATACATTTCCCAGATAAGAGTATTTAATTTTCAACACTTTCTGTTGCACAATCTAATAACCTAATGTGGTTTCCTTTGTATGTTATATTCATACCCTGCCCCAGCTACCTTTAAGAATTGTGACTATATGTCCTGAAGGTGTTTTTGCAGTGAGATAATGAGTTATTATCTTTGTAGACTTATATGTCCAAGTCTTTCCTCAGATTTGGTAAGTTCTCAACTATTGTTTCTTTGCATAAACTCTGTGCCTCTTTCTCTGGAATTTCAGTTGTTCTGACATTGTCTTTTTGATGCATACCCATAGCTGTAGTCAGTTTTCTTCATTCTTTAATATTTCCTCTTCTGTGTTATTTCAAAATCCCTATTTCAAGTTAATTCTTTTAATTCTATCTGGTGAACTCTGCCCCACATATTCTCTATTGCTTAACTCTTCTCATTCATGGAAATTTTCATCTCCAGAATTCATTTGGTTTTTAATTATATTTTTCTTTAATTCATTGACAAGTTTGAATTTGCTTATAACTTGTTTCTTCCTGACAGATATCTTGAATTATTTTTCATTTATTTTTCAGTATTCAACCTCATCTGGATAGTGAATTTCATTTCTGTAATGCTATGTTTCCTTAATTTTTTCATATTCCTTACATTAGAGACCTCCTTGAAACTCTTTGCTTTTTGTCTCAGCAGATGAGTTATAATGAATTTCTTTTCTGTGTGTGTGTGTGTGTGTGTGTGTGTACCTGCTTCACTTTTCTTGCTTGTTTGGGGCAAATTTTTAACTTTCCTGTCTTTAGTTCAAGTTTTCTCCAGACTGACTATTGGAGACCTCTCTTGTTTTCCATAAGGTGGCAACATAGTACTAATTTGTGGTTCCTGAGCTTGCAGTCTACTGGAACTTCCACCCTATAGTTGCACTTGGGAGCCAGCACAAGGACTTGTCCCTTCCCCCAACCCGTAATCTAGAGCCCCACTTCATTTACAAGGGCATTCACCTATCCAACTGGGAGAACTGGGGACTTACCCACAGCTTTCATTTTCTTGGTGGAGGGTTCATGCCAGGAAAGTTTTTCTTGTAATTTTCTTTTGCCTTCAGTGGTATGCTGGAATATCTTTTGAAAGGTTAAACTTTGCAAGTTCTCTCTTGTTCTCTTCTACCTGAGTACAGCCCTGGTCTATACTTAACAGATTTTTGCCCCTTAGTGGTGAGAGGAGTCTGAGTAGTTGGCATCTCTGGCTCTCTGGCTTATACAGAAGTTTCTTTGTGTCTTTCCAGCTAAGCTGGTGAGTTTCTTCCCAGGGACGGCTTAGGGTAAGGTTCTAGATCCCAAAACACTCACAAAGGCACTTTATAAGATGAAAGTTTTACACCACCATGTTGCTGATAACACTCTGGGATTATTAGATTTTTACCCTTTACCCTGAGCCAAAGTGAAGTTCAGAGACTGGCAGATCAAAACTAGAAGCATGAAATGATGGAACATTTACATGATAATGCAAACATTTAATTTCAAATGTAGTATTAATTTTGACATCATTTCAGTATACTGGTCTGATAGTTTTTCCAGATGGAAGAGGGAAAATTATAAATACTGGCTTTTTAATATTACTGGTTTCACTGAAGGATGCCACTTAGAGTTTACATCGGTAAAGAAATTCATTTTAACACAGGATATTTGCTTAAAGGATTAGTATCCTTTATATATAAAGTGAAAAGTAATTTTAAATGCAACATTGTATTTTCTGAGTTCCCATTATATAGAATTCAAATATACTTAAACCCTTGTAAACCTTCTTTCAATTAAAAAGTACCAGACCTACTACTAAAAAATTTACTGCCCTAGCAAGACATGAATTTGACCTTACTTTACTTTGTATAGTATTACTGAAGTCTTGTTTCACTGAAATGATAGTTCACTAACTGCTGCCTGGATTTTAATCAGTACTACCAGTTTTCACATTGCAGTACCATAAATGTCTCTAATTCCATATACACTTCATAGGGAGTGAACTTGAAACATTTATTTTTAGATTTCCATAAAGACTTTTAGTGCTTATAACTATTGCCATTCATCTGTACTATCTACGTTATAATTATTCTTGAGATACATGAACGGTAAACGTTTTAGTTAAAAAACAATCTGTGCATCCTAAAAGTTACTTTTTCTATTACTAGTGGATATCATTAATTTTGTTAATCAACTATCTAAATAGATTAAGATATTTGCTGTTGACTCCATAAAACTAAAGCTATAGTGAATATAGACTATAGCCCTGTTTCTTTAAGTAATGTCCAATGGTCAGATGTTTGAATTCTGATTGCCAACTGGCAGGGTGACATTTTACTGAACCTATCTTAACTGCCTCATTGAGAAAATATTCTATAGTAACTAAGCATAGAGTTGCAAAATATGTTCTAATATTAAATTCAAAATATTTAATTTTATATCATTTACTTTATTACATCATATTTTTTTCTAATCAATTTTTGTCATTTTAGGTTACTTTTCACATTGAACCTTATACCAGTCGAGATGATAAAAACATGTACAAAAATGTCAAATATATTATAAACAAGTGAGTTTATTTTATGTTTACTTTTACAAATTTTAAAAAACTTGAATGACCACTCTGATGTATTTAAAGATTGCAGTCATTTTTAGAAACATTTCTTAAGTTCCTTACAGGTTGGTTTCTGTCCCTGTTATGTCATTGACATTTAAAAATTTCTCACAGTAGATGAAATGTGTACTGCTTTTGTAGTATTGAGCCCCCATCTTCTTATTAAAAAAGTTTATTCAGGGATTTTACAGAGAATAGTCTGTGACAAACCAAACTGATACAAAACAGTTTATATATTCATGTAGAAAATGGGCTTTTCCTGGTATTATCATTTATAAATTTAAATATAATTGATTTCTTTGGTAATGTCTTAATGTATACAGTATCTCATTTTCCAATATGTAAAATTAAAAATGCATTTTTAATGTTTATATAACAAACTGCATTGATTGCCATAGACAAAAATTGTGTTGAAAATGAAGGTAAATGAGTTTTGAATATTCATTTCACTCTTATATGTGTTTGTATTCTAGATATGGAAATCATCCAGCCTTTTACAGGTATAAGACTAAGACCGGCAAAGCACTTCCTATGTTTTATGTCTATGACTCCTATATCACAAAACCTGAAATATGGGCCAACTTACTAACTCCCGTAGGGTCTCATAGCATTCGCAATTCTCCTTATGATGGATTGTTTATTGCACTTCTAGTAGAATACAGACATAGATTTAATATTCTCCATGGTGGTTTTGATGGAATTTACACATATTTTGCCACAAATGGTTTTACATACGGCTCATCATATGAGAATTGGAGCAGTCTAAAATCCTTTTGTGATAAATACAACCTATTATTTATCCCAAGTGTGGGGCCAGGATACATAGATACCAGCATCCGCCCGTGGAACTCTCAAAACACTCGGAACCGAATCAATGGGAAGTATTATGAAAATGCTCTGAAAGCTGCGCTCCAAATTCACCCCAGTTTAATTTCCATCACCTCTTTTAATGAGTGGCATGAAGGAACTCAGATTGAAAAAGCTGTTCCGAAGAGAACCAGTAAAACTGTGTACCTTGATTACCGACCTCATAAGCCAAGTCTTTATCTAGAGCTCACTCGAAAATGGGCTGAAAAATATGGTAAGGAAAGAACAACTTATGCACTAGATTACCAGGTACCTGTTTCTTAAGTTATCACCAATTTCAATGTCTTTTGTCTTTGATAAAATGTACTTTATCATTGCCTCCCTTCACAGCCCTGCACTGAGAAAAGTGCAGATAACAGTCCTTGTGGCATTATTTGCTGAATTTCTAGCAAAAATTGAAGTTTTGGTTTAATAGCAATTTAAGAGGTCAGTATACAGTTAAATACTTTTAGGCCCAAAGAATTAGGATTGTGTATGTATATATTTGGATATGTATTGAAGAAAAAAGACCTCAAAGATATCTCATTTCTATTTTGTTTTACCTTGATTGATCACCTTTGTTGTGTTAGTGTTCAGACTTAAGTCTTACTGTGAACTATATTGTGGTAGGAAGGCTTGCTTTCTACATGACAGTATGGTTACCTACAGCATGCTAGATGTTTTGCATGTTTCTGCTTTACAATGCTGAACTCTAGATTTTAGAACCTGTGGAAAGTTTTCATAAAATTACTTCTTACAGTAGTTGTTTCAGAATTATTATGAAGCTGTAATGCCCAAAATATAATTTCTAAAATACCTTGTCACTCTTTTTGTTCATATTTTTGGTAAAAACTTTTTATTTCTAAATTTTAATTACTGTGTGTGGTATCCCCATCAGATTAAATAGAATAAAATGCACTTTATCATAGTTAAAAAAAACTAATACATTATGTTACATTAATTTCCTAGGTACTTAAAGAGAAGCAAGAGGATAATTTTACAGTAATAGAGATTAAATCTTACAGAGTATGAAAACATTGCAACAACCCATCAGGTGACATTTTATGTTTTGAAGTACAATGTTTTTGAAAAGAGGTATGATAAATGTTAAAAGAATTTGACATTTCCTAGAGAATGTCCAGAGCACAGAAAATTAATACAATAGTAATGTAATGTAAAAAGTAGAGGAAATTATTAGAATGAATCATAATCATACAAGCGAAAGTCTTCATAGGAACACTCATACAACCTGTGGTTGTTTTTTAATTTGGCTCATTATGTTATCTTAATGTTTTGTAACATACCATACTTTGATTCTTTTATGGTTTAATCAGTCTAATTGTTTTGACTGTATAGATAAAATCTTACTGTTCCCTTTAAGGATTAATATTGTCAAAAACTGCTGTTACTTATCTTTACCTCAGTTACATGTTAATTCTATTGTTTGTAATCAAAATTTAGAGAAAATCTTGTCATTGTTGGTATGTATATTTTAGTCCACCATGACAGAAATCAAATTAAGAAGTATATAAAACAGGAATAAATCTTCAACATAGGATACCACCACTATCTAACCTGTTCCCAGTGCAGACACCGATAATCTACTCAAGCACACTTTACCTCTGATATTTGCTGTAGTTCCCAACACACTACTACAACCAATAGTAAGTCAAGACAGATGAGAAAAATGTTTGTAATCTGACCACATAATGGTTTGCTAATTTGTAATTGTATTTTCTTTTCTCCTGTTTAAAATCAGTTGGGAATTCTCTAATTTTGTTATTTTTAGAGAGGAATGCTTTCAGAAATCTTCCTCAGGAATTTATTACAGCTGCCTTTAACCTTTTGACTTGTAATAAAGTTTAGCTCATGATTGAGAGTGAAGAACTGATTTTTCTAAACGATAGATTTGAATTTAATAACTTAAAACATTGTAACATGCAGTGCATGAAATATGATTCTTTTACGGTTTAATCAGTCTAATTGTTTTGACTAGATAAAATCTTTCTTACTATTTCCTTTAAGGATTAATATTGTCAAACTGCTGTTATTTATGTTACCTCAGTTACATGTTAATTTTTTTATTGTCTAATTAAAAGATGACTATTTTGTTATATGGAGTAAACTTTCATCTAATAAAAGCATACGTGAAATATCTTATCCTAAATAAGAACCTATTTCTATTTATGAAATGATTTACTTTATCCAGCCAGAACTTATTTGCAAGATGTCATTATTTATCATATGCTAGCTATGATATCCCTTATGAAATTGATCTCCTAAAACAGCAAAATTAACAAGACACAAAGAACCTACAAGTTCATAACCATGCATTTTTTTTTCAGATTAAACTTCGTGCCTAACAAAGAGTCTTAAGTTTTAAATAAGAACTTGATGTAGTCACAAGAAAAAATTTTCTTGGTCCATGTACTCCACACTAAATTTTGTGCTGATTGTTATAAACCCACCCACATAAAGTCTAAAAGTTAGTGTAAGATTGATCCTTGAACATGGCTACTGCTTTGATTTATTTTACAGCGATTCCTTTGACTTAAATGATAGTACTGCTACAGTGCAACTACTAATGAAGAGAAAAACCTATTTCAATGTGATTATCTTATTTTGATATCACAAATAGCAATTATATAAGTTTAAAATCTAATTCACAAATAGAGAATGAAAATTTGCTGAAATAAAAGCATTGTGGCACTTTGTTATAAACTGCATGAGAGCATTTTAGAAGCTACCCTACATAAATAGCTTTCATAACACCAACCAATGATGTACTTTGGCAATACTACATACAGTTCAATTTATGGTGTAATTCATCATGCATTTTATAATACATTCACTGAATGCTGCCATTCTACGTATTTTTTAATTACCCAGACATTAACACGTGGCAGATTATTAAATCATATTAAAATGGAGCAATCTGATCTAATTCCATGTAAAATCAACTGCAAATCTGATTGCTAAATCTTAACTGAAAGTACTTAGTTGTATTCATTATGAACAGTAGATGAGCTTTTATTAATGAATATTGTCTGTAGCTAGAGACCATTTAACACCCCCCCAATACAATATTCTCTTAAAAATTTTCTCACTTCATTTTTTTACTCGTCATTCTTAGAGTTTAGGTAATATTTACCCTTTACAAGAGTAAAGGGTTTGATGTATTTATCCAGAACATCTGGAAGCAGTGTATGATGGAATTTAAAATGTACATACACAGTTCTAGCATATATGGATTGCACATTTTTTATTGAGCTGTTTTTGCTAGAAAAACATCTCCTTCCTTGTAACAAATTTTACCATACTGATATATTTTAAAATAAATTTCTCCAAAGCTAGGGGTGAAAATGCAAAATATTAGAACCTAGTAGGTAATGTAAATAAGTTCATCAAAAATAATATCTGCATTTCTGTAATAAAGAGAAACGTTCGGGGAACAGAAATTTCTAGAAAACCATACATTCACATTCATCACCCACTCTAAATTTTATGTTAATCTTTGCCTTTCAACTAACTTTGTGATTTTTTTAATATGTTAATGAAGATAAAGTACCCAAAGAAGTCCCAAAACATGGTAATGTTCAATAAATGCTGACCATTTTTTATACTCAAATTAGGAACAACCCAAATATTCTTTAGTGGGTGAATGCGTAAAATGATGTACAGTACATTCATATAAGGAATAATGCTTGGTTGTATAATGTAATGAAACACTAATACATGCAACCAGAAAGATGAGTTTCAAGTGTATTGTGGTAAGTGAAAGGAGTCAGCCTCCAAGGATTACATATTTGATTCTATTTATGATTCAATTATATGTCATTCTAGAAAAGGTAAAATTCTATAGACAATAGATCAATTGTCAAAGTACAAGATATTTTAATATGCGGGAACGGTTTCTGTACCTGATAGAGTGAGTGATTACCTGACTATATCTTTGCCAAAATTTAAAGCTCTACAACCCCCTTCCCCCAACACATACACACAAAAGTGTCAATCTTCTGTACCCTAATATTTTTGTAAACTTAAAATGTATTACACACTGATAGAAAAGTGCTTTAACAATGCTAGCCATTTTTGAGTATATCTTTGCCATATGACTACTTCTATTTGTAGAATTTCTTATCTTCTGTGCTTATCTCAATTCATGACATTGTTAGTCATGCCACACAACCAGAAACAGAAGTCATTCTTTTCCTTATCACACTTGCATTCTAAGGCCCATCAAATATCAAGTACTGCTTTTTACTGTATTCCATCTCCACCCCATCCCCCCAAGATAGACAATGGAATAACTATTTAGGGTCTATCTGTACCATCTCTGGTCATATCCAGGACCTCGTTTTATACTTGGCCTAGTGTATCTTACAGCTGTTTCATGCCTACAGTATTGCCTAGTTCAAACAGATCTCTGAATTCAGTCTAGGTCATTCTCTTCTAATCCTTTAAGTGACCATTGGTTAAACTTCTTCACAAGGTCTGTAAAATACTACACTAAGTTTACAGTTAAGGAAACCATAACTACAGAAATTGCCAATGCCCCACAGTTGAACAAAGATGGATCTAAACAAACTATCAACCTATGATAGGGTAAAATTATCTAGAAATATTTCTCCAACCCATTTCCCTACACTCATACAGGTTAGGCACTCAAAGTATATCACTATTCTAGCATTTACTACTTTTTATTGAGTTAAGCACAATAAGTAGTTTTCTTTCTGATAAAGCTGTTACCTTTCCTCAAGTGCTTATGATTTCACATTTTTTAAGATTATAAAATATATATAGAAAGTGGGTTTTTTGAAAGATAGCCATGAACAAAATTTAATGAAATGTGGCATTTCCTGTAGCTTCGAATCCACAATTAGAGTGCATTTTTTCTACCGTTATATTCCCATCTTCAGACACTGTAAGGTACAGCTTAACGCAATGTTACATAGAGGTTACTCTTCATGAACATTTTTTATTGTATCCCCATTGAGCCTCATGTAGGAAGATTGTACATGTGCTTCATAATTTAATAGTTGTAGCCAAATAGTAGTTTATATAATTTCCTTTTCATTAAAAATGAAATTCTATTTCATATCTTTTAAAGTGTTTCTTTAATTAACCTTTTCACACAAGGTCAAATTCAGGGAGATTCTGTAAGATGAACAAAAGCAGCAAAACTATATTGCTTACATAAAAGAAAGGCTATTATTGATTTAGCATATTAGTGGCAGAGATTCAGGAAGTAACCTGTTAAACAGAATTTTAACCAGCCCTTTCCTATAATGTTTGAGTAGTCATGGGTTCTTTTGCCTAATCCCTGTGTAATTTTCCCTAAGTGTTTTTGTTAAATTTAACAACTAGTAAAATAGCACATGCACCAGAAATTTTAAAAGTAAATATTGACTTGCCTTTGAATCACTAGTAAGATTTAGAAAATCATGTGTTGAGTATTAGCCTAATTTCTGCGTTAGTGATAATCCTCATAAATCAATAAATCTCAAGTACAGTAGAATCAATTCTTCCTATTTATGAAAAGGTTCCACATATACCATTCAGAATATTCAGTAATTGACTATGGATAGGAAGTTATCCTAGAAAGCACTTCCTCAAGAAATCACTCAAATCTTGAGTTGCATAATCATTTCTTAAGATATTTCATCATTTTCCCCACTTCCTCAAGCCTCTACCACCATCTATCCAAACAATTTGTGATCTTCCTACTTAACCAAAGTACAGAAAATTGAAGATGATTTCCATTGTGTCATTGGCCTTTAAGTATGTGCAGGATTTGGAATTTGCTTCTAACAGAATAGGGCAAAGGTAATGGAATATCATAGATGCAATTATTATGTGACAAAGATCATGATTCTGAGGATGTACTTTAGAGCCCTTGCCAGTTGACTTCAAGTTAATCAATAGGTAAATAAATCTTTGGTGCTCTGGGCCAAATGAGCACTTTAAAATATGTCCAGAGATTAGAGACTAAAGACATCTGTTGCAGGCCTGAAGAAACAATCCACCTTGATCTACAGTTTTAATGAAATTAATTTCTCCAACAGCCAGTGGCTGGTAACAGCGACTACTAAGCTCTACATGAGTCCCCAACACAAGTTGACATTTTAATTTCATCCCTTTATGACTGAGTAGAGGATACCATTAAAGCATGCCAAATATCCTGATTCATGAGAAATGAGGTAAGATATATAGACTGTGATAAAATTTTATACATCAATAGAACACTAACAGAGTTAAGAAAATGTGCATGAGCTTCTGCCACACACGTTATATGCTAAAAATCTGTGAGTTCTTTTAAATATGAATAGGCTGTCTTTATTTTAAATCTAAGGCTAGTGTCTCCCCCTAAGTTCTAATTACTCTTTCCTTTTGTCTACTCAAAGGCATTACTGTGCCAATGGTCCACTCATGCACATCATTAAATTTCTTTTTTCTAGTTAATTGTACCTGTCAACAAACAGGATCTCTTTTCTTCTGACTAGGAAAGTCATGAGTCCTCTGGTATTCTGTCCATGAAACAGTAACCCTTGTTAAGTCATAAGGAGAAAGCATCAAACACATGCAAATTGAGGACATTCTGTAAAATACCGAAACAGTACTCAAAATTGTCAGTCATCAAACAAAGACAAACTGTCATAGAACTGAGAAGATTAAGGACATATGACAACTAAATGCAAGTGGTATGTGGGACTAGATCCTGGGACTAAAAAGGACACTAAGGTAATAACTATTGAAATCTGAATGAAGTGTGACGTTTGTTCCTTAGATTTCACAAATATACCACCATCACCTTCGGGTCGTTGCTCAAATATCTTCCCTGTGAGTCCTTTGATCAGTTTCCTTTTAGATTAATTCCCTTATTTCCATGAAACCAATATAGCATGCTTTCTTTTAGATCAAGAAATAAAATAAATGCTATCTGTTGTTTCTGCTGGCCAGTGTCACTTAACTTTGATTTAAAAAAAAAAAATCTTGTCTTTTATATTTGAGGAATCATCCTTCCTTACTCTCTGTGGTCCTGGTGAGACCATTAATCCCTGTAGTAGTTTTGGGTTGCACATACGATATAGACTCATATTTGAAGTTTTAAAATATGCATCTTTTGAAACCTCAAATCCTTTAACTCTGTTCCATTAGCCTGAAAACCTTTTTTCTGATTAATTCATCTTAGGTACATATATGAAGCTGAAAGAGGCCTATGTAATAGAATTCTGAATAGTGTTACATCTCAAAACAGAGGTTTATAGAGAAGGCATTAGGAACAGAGTCAGTCCTCTCTGAAGTATGGTCTTAAGCACATTTTATACATTACAGAGGATTCTGTTTTCCTGTTTTCTAGTTGAGAAAGAATAACTTACCTACGATTACATGTAGTTGCATTCTCATCAGATGAATCCTACAGCTCTTTTGGAAAGCAGGGTTGATGATAATTTTGAAATGTTGGCCATATGTTCCGAGAACACATTTAATATATAAAAAATTTATTACAGATTGGATTTCTTACAAAGGGCTATAATTTGAGTCCTGAAACCATCTAACTTTGGTTTAATTAAGGGAAACAAAAGATCAGTGGGTAAAAGAAATGTAGCTTAAAAAGAAAAACAACTAAGTTTATTTTCAGTGTTCTACTGCCTGTGGACTTCCACTCCCTGAGCAAAGCAACTATTGTGATTACATTGGGAATTATGTATTACAATTTATATGACTGCAAATTGAGCAGGTAGAGGTGACAACTACTTGGATGGGATAGTGGGGCTTCTCTCCGTAAGTAAAACTCAGTGAAGAAAAAAAATTAACATACTTTAAAAAGTGTAAGTTTCATTTTTGAGGAGTAGCAAGTTATTTTTACAAAATACATGAATCTATGAAGTGGCAGATATTTTTAAGGACACTTGAATGGGCCTGTAAGAGCTGACAGTTCTGCGAGAACTTCAATTGTATTAGTTCACAAAATCTAACATCATCAACTAATACTTTTCTGTATGCTGCAGCTTAACTTTTCCTCATAAATATTTCATCTCATAAACCATTTAATTCAAACAGCTAACTTTCTGCAGATGTTATAATGCCATGTAGATTGATCTCAGTCATCTCTTTATCATTATAAAACACCCTAAACTTTAAGGTATTCTTCACTAATTGACAATTGTTCTTTTGTGGTTCAGCACTATGTTGTCAAGTATTATTACAGTAGCCTGAGAAAAATACGTTTTCTTTAATGATGCCTTGTGACATGTCAGTATTTGATTTTTAACTTTTGTAGGCATTATGCCAAGAATTCATAAGATGAAACATTTCTTCTTTATGTGCACAAATTTCCAGTTACTCTAGAGGAAGGTGTTTTTACTCCCCATTTAGAAACATGACCTCTTAACAGTAATTACTGTGCTCTAAGAAACACAATATTTTCAACTGTGAAATTTATGAAACCTATTTTGACTAACTAGCTGCAAGCGAGCCATCAATTTATTAGCAGCACCTTTACTGAAGAAAAAAAAAAAAGGAAAGCATCTTGGAAATAAGCGTAAGTATACCTCATTTTCAAACTATAAAAAAATTCTTTTAATTTAAGATTTATTTATTTATGCATACAAGAACTGGGATCTAGGCCAGAGGTGCCAGGGGTGAGAGGATTCATCAGAGAAAGAATGGGGAGCAGAACAGGCAAATTTGAAATACATCACTGAGGGGAGCAGTGGGCTAGCCTGGAGAGGTCTGCTGTTCCGTGTGTGTTAGCTCCCTGGTCAGGGAGTGAACTCATGATGCAGTGGCTAGTGATACTTGATGGCACTGAGACTTTAACCCCTGCACTATAGGGAGGCCTGGAAAAAATTCTTTAGCTCCTCTTAGTTTCCTCTAGTCATTTCATTGTTTGCTTCATTGCTTTCTATCATTTCTGTTTCCCCTTTTTTCCTTTCTTCCTCTCTTTCCTTTCTTTCAAGCAACAACAACAAAAACCTTTGTGGTACAAATGAAATTTCTCCAAACTAGAATTTTTATGGGCAAAACTTTTGGGATACAAAGTAGGATACCACAATGCAGAGCGCTAACCATTGTTCAGTCTTGGCAAATTACCAGAATAGACACTTCTCCAAAGAAGATGGACAGATGGTCAAAAGACACATGAAAAGAAGTTCATCTCTTATTAGGGAAACAGAAGTCAAAATAATGAGATTACCTTACACCTATGAGAATGGCTGTAACCCAAAAGACAAGAAATGGAGAGAACATGGAGAGAACAGGACTCTTGCACACTGTTGCTGGAAACATATATTGGTGCAGCCATTATGGGGAATGGTATGGATATTGCTCAAAAAATTAAAATTTGAGGGCCTCCCTGGTGGCGCAATAGGTTGAGCGCAGCACTATGAAGCTATCCAGAGCCACTGCAGCACAAGTTCAATACCCAGCCAGGGAGATTCCCACATGGCGCAGCAGATCTCTCCTGCCTCGCCCGCTGCTCCCCTCAGCAGTGTACTTCAGTTGATCTGCCTGTTCTGCTCCCCACTCTGTCTGGTGAATCCTCTCACCACCCCACACCTCTGGCCTAGATTCCAGCTTGTATGCATAAATCTTTAAAATTTGAAATTTTGTGATTGAGCTATCCTACCTCTGGGTATTTAAAAAAGAAATACAAAAACACTAATTGGAAGAAATAGGCATCCCAGTGTTTACTGCAGCATTATCTACAATACGAACTATGAACTAAAAGCCACCTAAATGCAATTCAATAGATGGTTCAATAAAAAAAAAAATGGGGTGTGTGTGTATACATACATACATACACACACATATATATGGAATTGGAATACCTCTCAGCTTTAAAATAAAAAAAAAAAAGTGAAATACTGCCATTTGCCAAAATCACTAGAGGAGAGGCTTAGGGAGAGACACTATTGGCTATGCTCATGAAAGGGAACCCATGTCTCCATGGATGTGTTAAGAGCTTCTTTCCATGGTATTATCCATGGGAAACTGATCCAGAACCATTTCATCACTTTCCATTTTTCCTGCAACTTAGGGGCCTTCTAAGTGTTCAAACCATAGGCTAAATTACTTGCTTTCTTTTCTGCATCTTAATGCAGTGGTTGACCAGGCCCTGGACGCCCCAGCCTTGTGAAGTAGTGCTTCTGCTTTGTGAAGTAGCTTTGAGAGCAGTGAAGAGGCAGGATCCTGCTATTCTATTTTGTGGAAAGGGAAATCCATGTTTCCTGTGTTTGCTCCTCTAATGCTGCTTTTTGATTAGTATGCAGGAGTTTCTTAAAACACCCATTTTTAATTAATGGGATTTTACCTCAGACTTAGATATGGACATGCTACTTAATCATACAGTTTGTTCCTGATATCTCTCTTTTGTTCCAATATTCCCTACTTATTTCATAGAGGTGGAAGATATTGCCACACTTCAATGAAGGATCCTTCACAGACTTCAAGGGCTAGTTTGAGGAAGCTGGCCTTTGAGAAGCCATGCTGTGTTTCCATGGAAACTACTTGTAGTTTTAAGAAAAACTGTTAGAGCCAGGTTTTAATCTCAAATACAAAAGTCACAGAACCACATATTCTAAATGGAGTAAAGAGTTTACTAATGAAAGAATTGCTCATTTGAGGGGATTGTCATTGTTTTCTGCAAATTTAAAATCGCATGCTTAAGTTATATTTGAAGCATGTGTATAGTCTACGAATAGTGTATCCAAGTTTGCTTTTGTCAGAGGTCCAGGCACATAGAAAATGAAGCATTTGATAAGAGACTCATTTTCTTCTTTTTAGAGGGAATTTGAGAAAGCCATTTAAAGGGAAGAGCGCTATGAAGGGATGATTTTTTTATTAGGCACAATGAGGATATGAAAATGTGGCAAATACATCTTTGAAAGCATAACAACATTCTTAGATACTAAATGACAGGTTGGCTGCCTGTTAAAACTTACAATGAGTACAGGTGTGTGAGAGGTACACTAAGCAAAGGAAGACTCACTGAGTAAGATTCTTTTCTAATACTTAGAATGAAAGAAATGATAGGGAAAGAAAACTGTGATAGCCTCAGAATCATTCATGGGTGTGTTGGTATATTTTAAAAAGTAAGTTGGGCCCTCCCTGGTGGCACAGTGGTTAAGTGCTGCGCTGTGGAGCTGTCGGCAGCAGCGACGCGAGTTCAATGCCTGGCCAGGGAGATTCCCACATGGCGCGGCAGACCTCTCCTGCCTTGCCCACTGCTCCCCTCAGCAGTGTATTTCGTTGATCTGCCTCTTCTGCTCCCCACTCTGTCTCTAGTGAACCCTCTCGCCGCCCCACGCCTCTGGCCTGTACCCCCAGCTTGTATGCATAAATAAATAAATCTTTTAAAAAAATATTTTAAAAAGTAAGTTGACTGGAGGTAAGAGGTATTGCAAAATAGGACAAAGAAAAGGCCTTTAAAAAGTTTTCAAGATCTAGTCAGCACTTTCACCATCTGGGAAAGATCAAAGCTAACAAGAGGACCACTGATTAGGTAATGAATCTTACAAAGTGCCCTAACCAATTATTTTTTTCTCAATGAAAATCTGGAGCAGAAAAGGATCAATTGATGGGAATTTCTTAAAAGCCTGAATGAAAATTGTTATGCCAGTCTGAATTAAATGAAGGATTTTTTTTTTTTTAATGATTCATTGTGGTCAGGAACAAAATGAATGGAACCAAGGTTCCCTATTTCTCAGGGGAAAAAAATGAACCTAGTCAGTAATATGGTAAGATTATCTAGTCCATATAAAGAACTAAGAGTAAAGTGTAGCACATGGGTAACATCTATTCCCTAACAGCAAATCCTTCATTAAAATATACAAAATTTTATGGAAAGCCATCTTTTCTATAACTCACCAAATGGAGATAGCTTGATAGTTCTGTTTTTATGATTTGCTGCTCTGATCATGCTTCATCTACTGCCATGAACTTGTCTGCATTGTGATACAAAAGTAAACAAGGAAACCACCAAACAATGGAGCTACATTCTAGAAGAGATTCAGAGTGGCCCTCTTCCTCCTTTCCTTCACATTACTCCATCCCTATATTTACCCATCATTTTTCCAAATCATTTTGGTAACTCTGTCCCTTGTTTCTTATTTTGATTTGGTTTTATCGTTTTAATTTTATAAAAGTCAAGCATAAGGGAATTAAAATCATTTTGATGTCTTCTGTTTTCTCCAGGTTATATTTTAATACTGATTTTTGTTCATTTTTGACCTTTTACATTAAATGCATTCCTCAAATGTCACATTATCCTTGTCTACTTATATTTCATACTAGGCAATAAAAAGATGATAGGAACCACTGGGTAGTACTTACTGAATAATTTTAATATAGGGTGTTCATATCGACTATTTATAAAGAAACATCCTGTCACCATCTTTAGTTGTTTGCTCTTGATTGATACAGATTACTTGGAGAAGATTCTTTCAATCTCTTGCCTGGCTTTTAGCATTCTAGGGGCCAAGTTAGGAACAAAGTTCAGGTAATCAATAATCAGTATATGTACTCTTTATTTACTCCTGCTTTTCTGTACGGACCCCAATTTTCAAATTGGTCTGTTGTCTCTAAGCCCAGAAACCTTCAGTTTGACCTAATCCAGAAGCTTGGAAACTTAACCACTTCCTAGATAAAGGAATAGTCAAGTATCTTTTGCATAGCTGTCATCTATACAAGAATGGTCTGTCAGGTGTCTTGGTATCAATTGCTGAAGATTTGCACTGTAACAAAGTAACTTTATGTACTCAAATCAGCTTTTTATGCCTTATATATTCAAACCATATTACAGGATTGAACTTCAAGCATTATGGACCTAAGAAATTGAGAGTAAGCCATGTATAATCCACTTCCACCTCCATGATACATTCTCAAAAGTTCAACCTAAGATTTCAGAAGCCATCCAAAACCTAGAGATATCTGCAGCCTAAGGTGAGGAAGTAGGTATAACTGAAATTCCAGGGTCCCACTGACATCAAGTGAGGTTGGTCTTGGGCAGCTACCAAAGCCATGGCAAAGGGAGTAATGTTGCCAGCGTTGGTCCAGTCCAGTTCAGCCCACACAATGCTAGGATATAGCCTTTAATCCATCTTAATTTCTATTGGCTGAACACTGGCAAAAACATCCTAGAATAGAGGCTTTAATCTTGACAACAGCACAACAACAAAAACCCACACTTTTCTTGATGTATAACTTAGGTAAAAATGCAGGTTCTAAATGTAAAATAAAAAACTCTAAAACTTCTAGAAAATGAGAACATTTGTGTGACCTAGAGTTTATTGATTAGCTTTGATGCAACACTGAAAGCATAATCTAGGAAAGAAAAAAAAAATCTGGTGTTTAATAAAATTAAAAACTCCTTAAAATACTACTAAGAAAGTCACTGGGAGAAAATACTTGTAAGACACATATGTGATAAAGAAAATATAAAATATGCATAAAGAATCCAAAACAAAATGGATTAATTAGTAACTAATGCCACAAGAGCTGAACAAATAGTTCAAAGGTTATATAGTGATAGTAAGTAAAAAAGTGAGATGTCAAACATCATATATTACGTAAATGCAAATCAAAGTATAATGAGATACCACTACATATATATTAGGATGGCAAAATTCCAAACAACTGACATTTCCAAGCATGTATAAAGCAACAGGAACTCTCATTCATTATTGTAGGGAATGTAAAATGGTACAGAGACTTGGGAAGACTGTTAATTTCTAACAAAGCTAAACATAATCTCAACATACGATTCAGAAATCAAACCCTAAATATTTAACCAAATGACTTTAAAACATCATGTCTACCCAAAAGACCACAATTTTATATTGCAGCTTCTTTGACAGTCACCAAACTCTGGAAACAACCAATATGTTCTCTATAGGTAAATGGTTAAACAAGCTGTTTTATATCGATACAATGGAACACAATTCAGCAATAAAAAGGAATGGGGTATTAAGTCACACAAACACATGGATAAATCCTAAATGTATGTTACTGAAGGAAAGAAATCAGTTTGCAAAGGCAGCATACATATGCTCCCACTTAGATAACATTCTCAAAAGGAGAAAATTATAGAGGTAATAAGCACATCAGGGGCCACCAGAGAGTCAGTGGTGGCAGGGGAGGGGTGAACCACTGAAATAAAGGATGGGAATTTAGAAGGTGTAGAGAGGAAGGCAAAACTTTTCAGTGTGATCGCTATGTGGAACTTTGTGTTCCCAAATCCCATAGAACCTTGCAGGACGACGTGAAACTTCATGTACGCAAAATTTTAAAAATTCATTTAAAATATTTGAAAGTTATCATAGAATGGAATACAGGAGAAATGTGTGACAAAATTATCTAATTGTACGAAACAATTTCAGTGAAAGGGGTGGAGTAAAAAGTGCCAGATGAATTATGGAAATAGGTGGAGTCTGTGAGACTAAAGTCAAAAGGGATTGTGTATTAAGCACTGTACCCTACTTGACAAAATTCTCACATGGCACAACTGGTTAGCAATTATGCAGATGGTGTACATGTCCAGTGTAGTGTGAGACAGGTTTCTCAGTGTTGAAGTAGGAGGTTACAAATACGTAAGGGGAATAAGCTAGAAGGACCCATGGGATAATGGATTAGTGTTTGTGACATCTGTGTGAAGAGATAGCCTAGTATATGGGTGATATGTAGAAATGTTTATAAATATATGTACATTCGTGGATTGGCATATATATATAGATATATTCTTGTTCTACCAGCTGAGAGGGCATAGAATGAATGGTATCCTAGTAACAATGATCATATACTTTGCACCCAGACATTGAATTTGCCATTGCAAATAAAAGGAATCAGTTGCTTTCTAGACAAGCCTAGAGCATTTTGTAGCGCTAGAAAGGAAGGAAATGCTTCACCAAAATAAATATAATTTTAAAAATCTCCCAAACAAAAAGACTCAGTATGAGGGCATATCAAAAGGGCACAGAAATCAACTGAGCTTCCAGTGGATGAAGAGGAAGACTTTGAGCCACATAATAAATACTGGATTCAAACCAAAATATAAATATCAATGAGTTTATATTGATGTAGTTAAATGATAGAATAAATAATTCAAGTAGGGAGAGCATAACTTACTCATTAAATATGGGCCACACGTGATGACTTCCCTCCACAGAACAGTATGGAAAGGGAGGGGAAAAAGAGTAACATTACAATAGAAAAATCTGGCAATCATATGAAGCTAGTGATAAGGGTAATGGTATGTCATGTCAACAGTATGTACTTTTGATATGTGATGAGAATGGCACTTCCCAATATCCTGGGACAGAAGAAGGAATAGGCAAAATAGGTAAAAACTGAGGAAATCTCAAGGTAATTATGGTGAATACAAGATTAATTATTGGGGATACTGGGTGTGAGGTATACAGAAAATCTGTATACTATCTTCACAACCATCATATAAATGTAAAGCTACTCTAAAATAAAAAGTTTATTTCCAAAATGGTTTCTCAACAATTCAGCTCTCAGATCCAACTCACAGATCGCAAAATAGAACATTGTAGCAGCAAGCAAAGTTCTTCATCCCCATCACTACTACCCCTTCCTCGGGGCAAACACAACACTGACCTAACAACACTGACTAGTTTGCCTGTCACTAAACATGGAGATGGAATCACACACTAGGAAGAGGATTCCTTTTTAAATGACAAATTGCCTCGAATTACTTGAGGTTCCCATATGAAGGTATTTTCCCTTGATTATGTACATTCATAGGAATAAAGTTAAGACACTTGTCAGTAGTTGGCATAATTTTAGGCAATTTCAGATAGTTTAGGCAATTTAGAAATGAATTAATTAGGGAAAGGGGAAAATATGACATTTGGTCTCTCTAAATTAATTTCCCCAAAACTTTTAAATTGGACATAGTTTGCATTTTTAAAAGTAGTTCAGCTTTTTCTGGCTAACATCAATATGAAAAGTGTTCATTAGGTTTTCAGCTCATAAGCAGATGTCATTTGTATTTACGTGCATTCTAAAATCTAGCTAATCTTAAACTCTTGTGGAATGGCTAGTGAAAGCTCCTTTTTGATTTGTTACACTATCACTTTGAAAAATTGTAAGAGTTTTATTTGTTTCTTCCTCACATATCCTATCATATGATGGTCATCTACCAAGATTTTTCAGTGCAGATTTCCAGGCCTGTCTGAGACTGCAAACCTGTAATCGTGTAAAATCATCATGTGATTCTGCTTCTCCCCTGAAGCCTGGGGTCTCTTCCTTGCTGTCAAACAGAATAACTGATAAATTTTCTTACAGAACTATAAAATTACTATTTGAAACAGTTTTACATGAGTGCATGTGTGTGTGTGTTTGGAATTTCAGTATTTACACATTGAAACTCAGATACATAAAGTCTGTAATTTTTTTTTCTATCATTCATTTTATCTTACTATCCAACCCTAATTTTAAAAGAAGCAGGGGAGGAGTCTTAAATTTAGCTTACCTAATGCTTCTAGTTTAAATCTGTGTTTTTCATCTGCACAAAGCCTTTTGAAAACTATCCAATTTTTTTTTTCATGACAGCTTGGGAAATTGTGACATTTATTTGCTTTACCCCTTCTTTCTGACAACCTTCCATGTGATTATGGTGTGCTATTCCATGAAGATCAGCCTCTGCATCTTAGCCATTTCTAAATCACCGCATGATCACAGTCAGTTTTTTCAGGGGCTGTGCTAAAAAGTTTTCAATTTTCCCTTTCTACATGTAGGGAGGAAAGGCTATCTACTACCACTCTGCTCCCCACCCCCAACCCCCAATACTAGAGGCTTTAATTATACAAATGAATGGTGGAAACACAGGAAACTCTCAATTCTTTAAATAAGATCATGTTGCCTGGGCCTCCCTGGTGGCGCAGAGGTTGAGCGCTGCGCTGTGGAGCTGTCGACAGCTCGCCATGCGAGTTCGACACCCAGCCAGGGAGAATCCCACATGGTGCTGCAGACATCTCCTGCCTCGCCCACTGCTCCCCTCAGCAGTGTATTTCTGATCTGCCTGTTCTGCTCCCCGCTCTGTCTCTGGTGAACCCTCTCGCTGCCCCACGCCTCTGGCCTGTACCCCAGCTTGTATGTATAAATAAATAAATCTTTAAAAAAAACAAAAGATTATGTTGCCCTATTTTCTTTTTTTAACCATCCTGCCTGATTATAGCTAATGCTTCCTGAGTGCTTATTATGTGGGACTGTGTTCTTGGCATTTGATCTTTACAACATTATGAAATTGGTCTTTTTATCATTCCTATTTTGCTGTGGCACAATAAGGGCAAATAAGTTGTCCATGGTACACAGCTAGCTGATAGCAAAGTCAGTCTGGCTCCACACTCACATGCTCTTCTGATCTAGCTATACTCTTTCTTATTCGTTTTATTCAGCAGAGATTTACTGAATACTACCTGTAACAGGCAGATCACAAGGGATCTAGAAATGCCTGTAAAAAAACAAGGTCCCTGCTGTCAGGGACCTAAATGGAGCAGGGAAAGATAAAGCAAACTAATTAAATAAACAAATATATAATTTAATGTCAGAAAATAAAAGATGCTATGAAAGACGTGGTCAAGTGTACTTTTATTAGATATACATAATGGTTGTGAGTGAAGAATTAAACAGGTAACCCTGAACTAATACTCAAGTATAATAAGGACTCAGACATGCAAAAAGAACTCCACAGATAGAGGGAAATTAGAGAAAGGCCCCAAAATAAATGTTGAAAAGTAAGAGAATATAGAACTATGTGACTGACACAGTCACCTAGAGTGACAACAGTATACAAGTAAGAGGTCCTGCAGTGATGTGTGGTTCAGAGTAAAGAAGTGGACTTGTGGGTCTCCCTGGTGGCTCTGTGGTTGAGCGCTGCGCTGTGGAGCTGTCGGCAGCGCGCGATGCGGGTTTGACACCCAGCCGGGGAGAATCCCACATGGTGCGGCAGACCTCTCCTGCCTTGCCCGCTACTCCCCTCAGCAGTGTATTTCTGATCTGCCTGTTCTGCTCCCCACTCTGTCTCTGGTGAACCCTCTCACCGCCCCTCGCCTCTGGCCTGTACCCCAGCTTGTATGTATAAATAAATAAATCTTAAAAAAAAAAAAAGAAGTGGACTTGTGTTAATATCCCCTCTTTTAATCAAGGTGCTCACTTGATCTGATGTGCTCTGAAGAATATTTTTTTCACTGCCATGTGTGGGAAATTAATATTAAGAAAGTCAAAGGGAACAGGGAAAACATCTAGCACATTATAATAAAATGAAAGCTGCTGACTGTTGAAATTTGATAACCAATAGCTAAGGAGATGTTTTTTTACTAGGAACTCTCATTTACAATAAAATATTTTAATACAGGAAAATGATGGGGCAGGTTCCTATGTTAACATAATGCTTTTCATTTTCATATTAATTGGATTATTTTCAAGCTATTTTCTTTTTATTGAAATTATATAGACACAGCCTCTGAAAATTTTCCCATAATGTTTAGGTTTCATAAATCAATAAAATACCTGAAAGTCTCCCACATATTGGTGGCTATAGTTTTCCAGCAGAGTGTTTTCCAAAAATACAGACTGGCAGAACATGCATCTCTTTTGAGAATTAGTTTCAAACAACCTGAATTTGATTTCTATCACTGACCAAATGTTCATGGTGCGCATTTCTCAAGGAAGGAACTTATTTTCAGACAACACACATATGTATTCACGTTGTCATCTACCTCTAGGAAATTTAAAAGGTATGTCTTCATTCGAGCAATGATTAAAAACCCACAAGGTGGAAAACACTGAGATAGGCCTATGGCTATGAAGACAAATAACACACAGTTTCCACCTTAAGGGATTTTGCAGTCAAGTACATGGAGACATAATAAGAGCCACATAAAGGACCTGACATGATAGAAAAGAAAGAAGTGTTGCTTTTCATGGATAATGAGGGGAAAGGTCATACTCAAGATAACCACCTGAACAGAGGTTGAGACTACTGCTAGTAGGCAGGTAGTTTATTTTCAGAAATAATTCCCTTGAAGAGCAGCGACAGAACAGGCAGCGAAACAGAAGAGAAAGCCAGCTCTGAACTATATTCTCAAATTGGTCACCATTCGAGGCAACTTGATTTGTTTCGCTTGGACTTTCTTTGGAGCCATGAACCCAGGGTATACCCCAGAACTATCTGCTTAAGGAATAAAAGTGGTCAGACTTTAATGAGCACCTAGTGTTCACTGATCAGTAGTTGCTTAAGAGGTATTAACTCCTCATACTCAAAAACCACGAGCAAATTACCAAATTGGTTCCTCCATGTGTCCTATGTCAGAGAAGCTTAGAAAAGGAGGAAAAGGATAACTGGTACAGCTAAGAGGAAGTGCTGCCCTGGTATATCTGGTGAAACTCTTGAGGCAATGCTGAGGTGAAAGACTGAGAAAATGTGTGGGGTTGGGAGGGAGGAGCGAAATATTCTACATTCAGAAAATTTAACTGAGGTTGCACTTTAGCTAGAACTCACATGTATCAAGAAGAAGTTATTTAGAAATGTAGCTTAGGCAGAGAAGATCTGGCAAACAAATATATAGATTTGGAAGAGTGCAGAGTGTACCAAAGTCTAAGTCTTGGTAGGTGTGAGAGAATACCTTGTATCAGTAAGGGGATTATGACAGATAAGAGAAAATAAATCTCTTGAGCGGAAGAGTAAAAGATCTTCAGTTTTAGACTCTGGAATGGACCATCATTATCTGGTAATCAAGATGTCCTTGATTTTATCTGTTCACAGTCTAAACCTTAGGTCTGGGATAGCAGTATGAAAGTCAAGTGCATTATTCTAGAAGAGTAGTCTCCTAGAAGAAGACATGGCTTTAAAAGATGTCTAAAATTTCTTTGCTAGTCCTCCCTTTAAGATGCCATGCTTAATACCCGCCCCCCCTTTTGTGTACTGGATTTAATAACTTGCTTCTGACAGGTACAATGAAAAGAGATTTACAGCCAGTCAGTGGTTGCAAAGCAATATTATAAAAATAAGCTGCTTTCTACATGTTTTCTCTTTTTCCATGTCCTGATGACAATGAAGTTTCCTTATGGCTACTATGAAGAGACCAATATGGTGAAGAATTGTCGTTCTTGCCTCTAAACAGTGAGGAACTGAGGCATCTTGTGAACAGGTGAATGAGGTTGGAATTGAATCCTTCAGCTTCAGCAAAATTTTCAGAGAACTGCAGCATAGGCTGAAAACGTGATTGCAGACATCAAGGAAACTCTGAGCCAGGACCACTCAATGAGTTATTCCCCGTGTCTTGATATACATAAGGTTATAATAATAAATACTTGTAAATAATAAAAGCACTAAATTTCTGGACACTCGGTTATTCAGTTATTGATAACTAATACTGAGATAATACTGAACAAACAAGAAAGTATATATTCAGTACA
This sequence comes from Scalopus aquaticus, assembly GCA_004024925.1. Classification (NCBI taxonomy): domain Eukaryota; kingdom Metazoa; phylum Chordata; class Mammalia; order Eulipotyphla; family Talpidae; genus Scalopus; species Scalopus aquaticus. The sequence goes on along the minus strand of PVIJ01002474.1, from coordinate 7,712 downwards.
GGTTATAAGGGACAAATTTAGTATGTTTGTCATGGAAAAAGAAATAAAGGCTTGTGAGACAATTGGAGACTAGGTTTCTGTGTGAACAGTAACGAGAAGATCATTGGATAAGACACATATTAATAGGATCCTACCATATATTAAAAATTAGGCTTTAGAATTTTGTTTAATCATGATATAGTTGGTGCATCACCCCAGAGTTACATCTTCTTTAGGAGTACTTTTGACAAAAGGGAATCAATTTCAGATTTGGTCTGAGAAATGCATAGATAATAAGAAACTAAAAAGCAATCTCTGTTTGCTTGATATTCTTAATTCAAATAGTTAGTGAAAAGTCCAGATGAAGTTGGTAGAGAATAGATTTCAAGTACAAATTATCACCCAATATTTTGAAATGTATTATTTTCTCCCATAATGTGGTCATGACTGTTTCACTTGTCAGCAAAATAAGCATTGCATCCCTTTGGGTTTATATGTGGAGAGTAACAATTGTTGAAGCAGGAATGTAAAGATTCAGTGCAACATTTAGCTTATAATATTCAAAATGGCAGTTTGATGAAAAACAATTATCTGGATATCTAAGCTTTTCTAGAGATATGCTTTTCTAAATTCTCTTAGTTTATAAATACTCTTAGTATATAAAGAAATATGCCAAAGGACTCCAGCTACAGATTTCCTTTCATATTGCAGAGAAGATATTGCCTTTGCCAATGATGGTGAGGTCATAAGTCTTTCTATCCTAAGACGGATAAAACAGATAGATCTCTAAGGTAGTCAGTTTCAGGACCAAATCTCTTTTCTCTTCCTATCAGTACCCAAACTTAAAGGTGAGGGTTTTGAGAAACATCCAGGCATCTCATAGGTTAGAGTTTGAAAACACTGTAACCAGTGGAGTAATTTCACAGGAACTGCGTAATGGAGGCAGCAATTCCCTGAGAAAGTGCTCCGAATTCAATGTGTCACTCTGGGATGAAAGTACAGACTCAGAAGTGGCCAAGGCAGGCAGGCAGATAGACTTGAAGAACTGGTGTTCCTCTAGACCTATTTTATTTTGTGCTTACATCATAGGAATTATTGCAGACCAGACCAGAATGCTGACAAGCCCAAGTCACTCCATAATCAAGACCCCAGAGAATGCCCATGGACCGTGAGACTCCACAGCATGTATCGTCTGCTGAAAGATCACATACTCCCTCACAAAACAGAAGAAATAGAAATGTAAAAGAAAACCTTTTTTTTTTTTTAATCCCAAAGAAACAGTATGACTCCAAGTGTGGTTTAATGTTTGACTCGAGCTAAGATTACTGGAATAGGAAGTCTATTTTTCTTTCAGCTGCCCAGTGATGGGGAGACTTCAGACAGAGCACAAATCATATAGAGAGAATGGAGATCTATGCAGGATTTATTCCTCTGAACTTCTATGGAAGTGGATCTGTGACCCTGCTGAATTTATCTCTTTATGAGTGATTGTGCACCGTATTTTTTCTGATTCCAGGAATACATAATAAGACCTGCTTATCTGCTATTTGTTTTACATTATTTTTCCGAGAGAATGAGAATAGGTGATGTTGGCACAATATAAGATTTGATTCTGGATCCCATTACTATCATTATGTAGACCTGACCTCAGTGAGTTTTCAGACTTACTACTATGTTGACATTTTGTCCTATTTATGTCCATTTTATGTCCATATTACAAGAACTCAGGAGGTTATCTGTCTTAATAGAGGATTCTATAATTTTTTTCCAGTTTAAAACATGTTCTCATAAGTGAAAATCATTATTTACCACTTCCTGAATGCATATCCACTGAGATAATTTATTTTTATGACAATTTCCATGCGCTGAGGCATTTTGTATTTTCAGTTAGCTTTGCATTTTCTGAGACACAGATAAATCAGCTCTAATCCTTTTTTTAAAGTTCTGTTTTTCCTTAGTTCTTGTAATAGCTATTAAAGCACTCCCTAGAAACAAATTGACTTTCCTAAAGCTGTATATATTCAGCCTATTAAAATTTACATCAAAAGTTTATAATGAAAAACACTCAGATAATTCAAAGATGAGGCATTGTTACAAAATTAAAATAACCCCTTAGCTTCTACTATACTTTATTATGTGAACAGGAGCCCTGAGAGACAGAAAAAAGAGAGAAATTATTATTTCTGCTAAGTCACTTGCCTGATATTAGTTCTTCTCTCACCCAATCTTCAATGAAATTAAACAACTTTTCTTTATCAAATCCTTGAAAACCTTACTTGTTAGCATTATTTCTTGTGAAGCAAAAGAACATTCTAGCCCTGTTATTTCTCCAGCATTCCACCAAATGCTTCCCAAATGCCTTCCTGTTTAGCTTACTCAATACCATCATTATTTTCACTTTTCTGTCCTCACTATCAACTCTCTGCCTCATTGACTTGTTTTACCGCTAAGCAGCAGGTACACTACTTTTTATTGTAGTGTGGCAGTGTAAACACCTAAAGTGAGATTTACCTCTTAAACCTTGAAGCACATATTACATTATTCCAACTATAGGCACTGCACTGTGGAGTTTACCTCAAGAGCTTACATCACACATAACAGGAACTTATATCCGTTAAACAGCAATTCCCTCCCTTCTCACTCCCTGGCAGTCATCATCCTATTCTCTTCTGTGCATTTGACCCTTTTAAATATTTTATGGAAGTTGCAAGTTGAAATAAATTAGTCACAGGACAGACACTATTTTTTGAGGATGACCTAGCAACCTACTGTACTATGAAGACTGAGACCAACTGGCAGACGCTTACGCAATCTCCATCCCACTGGTTTAAAAAATAATAATAAAATAAAAAACTCCTGCACACTAAGTACTGCTAACCCCTTTTCTTCCTAATCTGTTTCCAATGCCCTTCACAACATTTTCCATCAGCCATCTCTATTTTTTATTTCATTATTAACTTATCCGACTCAACTAAAAATGCTCAGATCTTTATAGTTGAAAAGAAAAACAGTTCTTTCAATCTTGTTATACCCAAATTAATACATACATGACTTCATCTCCCATTCACTCACTCAGTTTGAAACCCTTCACATGCTGTCTTCTATCCCTGTCACACCAATAAAATATTTTGTTTATGAATTCCATAGATTGTTTAATCCCCTCCTTCAACTCTCTATAATTAGAGATTTTACATTATGCTTTATTCCTTCAAACATTGTTATGCGTATAATTAGGTCTCTAAATTCATATGTTGAGTCCTAACCCCTAGCACCTCAGAATAGGATTAAATTTGGAGACTGACCCTTCAAAGAGATGAGTTAAAATGAAATGATTAGTGTGAACCCTGATTCAATCTGACTGGTGTCCTTAAAAAGACGGATATTAGGGCACACAGAGACATTGGGGATCTTTCTACACAGAAAAGACCCTGAGTTGACAGTGAGAAGGCAGCTATCTACAACCAAGGGCAGAGACCTCAGAAGAATACAGACCTGATGACACTTTGATATTGGAATTCCAGTTTCCAAAATGGTGAGGAAATAAGTTTCTGCTGTTTAGCCACCCAGTGAATGGTATTTTGTTATTGCAGCCCTTACTAATATCCCTACTGAACAATGGAAATCTCACTTTTCTCTGACCATTTATGTTGGCTGCTGAGTCATTTCCCATTGCACTCATCTGAATGTCAGAATTTCTACCAGTTTTATCATAACCTCTCTTATTTACGATAATGGCAACCTCTTCCTTAATTACATTCAATGGTGTCCATTTTCAGCTCAAAACAGATGACTTAAAAATCTACAAATTCAATTCCAGCAGCTCACATAAAATATATGTCTTTCTTTCTGTTATCAGCCACAAAATTCTACCTCAGTGCTATGCCAGCACTGCTAACTCAGCATATCCCAATATATACTCATCTCTACATAGTCACATCATTGCATACTTTTTGCGTCCCTATCTATTGTATCCATGTCCTATTCATGGTACCACTATTCTCTTTCATTTTAATCCTTGAAACTCCAACCTTTAATTTATATGTCTGCAACATCTCTCAGCCCATTTCCCTCTTCTCCACATTGCCAGCACCGTAGTTCAGGTCATGGCTATTAATGGAAAACTTTGGTCTCTATCACAGCATTCGAGTCTCTGTATTCTGCCCCCAGAGGAGAATACCCGAAGGGGGTCACCGCGAGGAACAAGATCAGGCCATGAAGCGGAGGGCAAAGCCTTTGCAGAGAGTATAAAAGCGATTCAGAGCTCTTTTATGAAACATGTCCTGTTTTCATTGGATGTGCGTGTGTGGTGTTTTTGTTTATTTTCTCTCTCTACTTCTCTCTTCTCTTCTGGACAAAGAGGGTCACATACCTAATACCCTTTTAGGAAAGTTCACATAATCCCTACATCAAACTTTAGGGAAAAAGCAGAGTGTCCATCAGGAGAAGTGGTATGGGCAGACTGCTTAGTCGTGATAAAGCAGTTCTCTAAGGGGCACAGTAAGCAAATTCTAGCTAGTATTAATTCTTCTCTTTGCATATCTCTTGTGGTTCATCAGGAAGACCCACTCATTGCAAACAGTGGAGAATATAGGGATCCTAATCTCTTTCACTCATTGTAACTTTCAAAGCATCATGTGAACCTCCATTTTGCGAAATTCATCATATTGCAGTTGTTCGTTTAATGTCCTTGTTTCCTCTTAGAATGTAAATTTCAGGGGGGGCCAAAACCCCATCTCTCTCTTTTATTGCCCATTTTTTTTTATTGTCATAGTACAGGACACAAAGAATATAATCAGTAACTATGAAATGAGTAAATGGATGGATAGGTTACCTGACAACTTGTCTTTAGCTGTCAAATTTCAACTGGTACGGTTGCCAGATTAACTTCTAAATTATGCTCTTTTTTATCATTATTATTATTCCTCTCTGCCAATAGGATAAATCTACATTCAGCATATCATTAAAGATTTGTCACTACCTGGCCTTAACCTTTCTTCTAATCCAATCTCCTACCACTAATCTAGAAATACCCATTCATTTAAATTGATTTACTCTATTTTCTCAATGAAAATAATTTTCAGATCCCTCCCCTCTCATTTTTGTTCCTGCTACTTAGAAGGTTTTCCCAAATCCAGAAATCTAGATTAGAATTTTATTAACGTGGGTTGCAGCTGATATGAAAACCACTATGACATCATTTGTTTTAAATCATTCAATTTAAATTTTTTTCAATACTGTATACTGCATCATCTAATTGAATTAATGTTTAAATCATTCTTTTGAGGTTACAGCTCTGAAAGGAGAAATAGAAAAAAATGAATATTAAAATGTCAGTGACACAAATAGAAAAACACAATGTTACCATGCTAGCTGAAAAGATGATAATTATTTAAATCTGCAAGTCTTTGATAGGAGATGGTATAATAAACTTAATCTCTACTCTTATCACAAAAGAACACAATGATTGCGCCTGCTGTTGTTATTGCTGACCTTGAGTTTATAAAGTAATTTAGTCCCTTAAAATAAACCTCATTTATCTTCCTCCCTTTTTCAAATACAACTCCATGTTGTTGTTTGTTTTTATTTCTTGGCCTCCAGAAAAGAAGAGAAATAATGTCTCCATTTGAACCCTCTTGAAAGAGTCTTGTTTTGAAACAAGTATCATACAATGTGGGGACTGTGAACCACCTACATTATATGATACTTTCATAAATAAAAGTACATGGATGATTCCAGTAAGGGCAATTTCATTACTTCGAGTTAATCATGTCCTCAAAAATGGTTCAGCATTAAATGCCAATGGAAAGACAAAGTAACAAAAAGGGGACAAATATGAAAGTCTCAGTCAGCAAAATTCTGGCTTCATCACTTACTAGTTTTGTGATCTTAGTATCTTTATTTGTATTAAAAAATTACATTAAAATCTAGGACTGTAAAAAGGTAAAAACTGTTTGGTACTAGATATATTTTCCATCTCTCATGCCTCTGAAATTAAGATCATACTTCACCCATCAGATAGATCTGAATATTTAGACAGTAACTTGACTCATCAGCTGACATGAGTTTACCAAATTCATGGATGTCAGGAGATGAACTGTCTTCAGTATATAGAATCAGTAGAGGAAAAGCATCATGATTACTATGTGGTAAATCATTTTCTTACAACATGAATCTCCTGACTCTAAGCCATTTTAAGATTTATACAACAATGTGGGAGAGAAATTCCTTCACCATGATAGGGAAGCCTGGCTACATCCTATGTGCCTTCATGACAACTTGCTTCATTTAAGTGTGAGGAGAATGGAGCTGTTATTTCATTTATCATATACCCCTATTTATCCCTCAATTAATACTTCTGCCACTTTGACCAAGTTAAAAAGTTGTCAGTATCATATAGGCCAGAGGTCATTATTTTTAGTCCTAAAGAACTCCTTGTTCATATGAAGTCAGGAGACCAAAGAGTCACTTCCTGGATCTAATTAGTGTACTAGTTGAAAAAGATTAAGAAAATAAAATGATCTGGAAAACAGTATGAATTGAGCATGATAATTAAATGTGTGGGGAAATGGCAAACTAATAAGAAAATGTGCCATCATATTTTGTTGGACAAAGATATAACCTAGTCCATGCATCATTTTTTACTCTTTGCTCATTTCAGCATCCTAGGGCCCTACCTACCCTGCCCCCCTCATCCTGCCCTTCCATTATCCTGTCTTCATCTTATTCTGCGTCTCATTTCTGCCTATTTCCAGTATGTGCCTGACTTTATCTTCCTTTCAAAGCAGCATTGTCCAAGTTCAGTGACTGAACCAACTGGCAGGGCATTTGTACACCATTTCTTTAACTGTTGGAATACAGACATAAATCTCTATCTCAGGGTATAAAAAACTTTGATATACAAAAATATTAATAGATTAATATTTTAATACAAATATCAAATCTATGAGCTATGATTAACTGTAAATATTTGGACAAATCTTACTGCCAGTCACTGGAGTATATACTTTACACATTATCAAAGGTTAAGATTGGGGAAAAAAATTTAGAAAGGAAAACAATCCCCATTTTACTCTAGATTGCTGTAAGGAACATCACAGAATGTGGTGCATAGAAATAATCACTGAATGATCCGATTTTTCTCTTTTGCATTAATTTCAGTCCTCTTACCTAAACTGCCTCAGTAAAGGTAAGAAAAATCAAAGCAATGTCAACACATACCTTTGCCGGAGCATAAAAATGACTATGGTCTTAAGCATTTAACTTTAGAGAATATGTTGCATAAAATGACATTCTGAAACAAGAAACTTTTCTTTTTATGATAAGTTAAATTAGTGATCCTAAGTTCCTAGCTATAATGTAATAGAATGTATTGCTTTTACTTAAAATCTTGCTCATTTTAATGTTTTAGTTAATATAATTTCTGATACTCAGGTTATTGATATTTATTTTCACTCACACATGGAAGAGTAATATTTAAATATGAAGACTGAGTAATTTTTTTTGTATGATGTTAAGGTAATGAGTCAAGCAATGGTGATTCCATTCTTACTAACTAACAGTGTATGAGAAAGTTAAAATAGTGACACAGGGAGTAGTTATACTAATTGATGATCTATTTTATCCTCTCTTTTTTTTTTAAGATTTTATTTTATTTATATATACAAGCTGGGGTACAGGCCAGAGGCGTGGGGCAGCGAGAGGGCTCACCAGAGACAGAGTGGGGAGCAGAACAG